>JAODUH010003868.1:0-11067 GCA_027564835.1 Typhlichthys subterraneus
TGCCGGCAGCAATTGAGCTAAATTAGACTGTGATGCACAGGGGTTTAAGTTGTTGTTATGTTTTGTCTTCAAATAAATATAAAAAATAAATAAATAAATAAACCTATATTAAAAAAAAAAAAAAAATGTCATTGTTGGCTACACGATGATGCAGTCATCAGCGCGATTGGTTGAAAGTAGCCCGTTCTGTACATGTACGAAGAAGGACGGTCTCTCATTTCCACTTCGAAGCTCATTGGGTAAGGCAGACTGGGGTCACGAAATAGAAGCTGCTATTTGGTCGATTGATGTGTCAGTCTAAAGGTCAACATCGGGTGTCCATTTTGTTGTGAAGCTATTGGCGATATATACAAGCGAACTTGAATTATGACAAAGAAAACATGGAATATTATACACGTCAGAAATGATGCAGCAGTAGTGCGTGGGTGTTTATTGATGTAGTAATATATTTTGAACTAAACATTTTACTTTATTGGAAAATCTGGACATTTACCATTGTAACAGGACTCTTTTTGCTGGCATTTGTATAAATCATGGATTACTATATGGCTTCAGGGGTAAGCTTTGATAATTAATTATGTAAGATGGTGGTCTGACAAAAGTGTTTATTGTAACAGCTGTTGTGATAATGTCTCGAAATGGTTTTCAGAAATAGAATAACAAGATCCATAGCTTTACAAAAATATATGACATGGTGACACTTCTTAAAAGAAATGTTCTATATAATTCTTGAAGTGCACATCATAACGTGCACTTGCCTGCAGGCACTATACTTGGTAACAGGTTAAACATACAAATGATGCAAGGCATTTTCCACAAGTAAATAGGTCTTTCTTAATTAGTATCTGTATTAACTCAAATGTATTACATCTGCAGTTTTACCATATATTACCAAACAGCAATACCAAAATGAACTAATGAGTTTAGCATTTCTAACAATACCCATCTGTCAGCTGGAGACTTGGGTTTGGAAACCTGGACATTGAAACGTAGTTTAGTAACGTAGTAGAAAATAGTTTTTTGAAGTAGACATTTACTAATGTCTACTTCATGTGTAATGTTTTAAAAACAATGTTTCATGTATAACTACTTAAGACAAGCCACAACTGCAGTCACGCACACACAGGGGCACACACAGGCACACACGGGGGCACACACCTTGTGGCAAATGGGCTGAAGTATACAGATATGGTGGTATTTTGATAGGGTCTGATATGGCCATGGTTGGGGACACACACCAGAAGCTGTGTGGGTCCTCCTGTTGTCCTGTGGACGTCTGCATCCTGAACATCAATGAGAAGGGACCCCACCCCAGCCCATTAGCTAGACTTGATCTAGCACACATAGTACTATATTATTGGTCATGAAATGGATCAATACTAAATACTCACTGCTTCAGGTGTCAAAGTGTTGTCCTGCAAGAGGCTGACCCAGTCACATGACTGTGGTCCGTTGTTCCTGAGAACCACTTTCTCCAAACGTGAAGCTCCAAAATACACAGGCCCAAAACTTAGACACGACAACGGTGCTCTCTGCACAAGAACAATGTTAGGGTTTACATTTAGGCTTTGCTCTAGAGAAGGAAAATCAACCTTCACAATACAAAAACTACATTATTATTTTGCATGAGTCACTAACTGTTAAAATCTTACTTTTATAAAAAACTAATGTTGACAGTAAGGTGAAAAACACCAGACAATGGAAAACGCATTGAGTTAATGCACCTGCAGGTCATAGAGCTGAAGTCGCTGGCTGATGACCTCAGCTCTGATGCTCAGAACAGCCGTGGAGTGAGTATGGAGTTTCACCCTAGGACACAACACATTTGTGTTAAAAAAAACTAGCCTGGTGTAACCAGGTCTGGCCACGCTCCATTGGAAAGTGTTCGCAGTTGTTTCCTCCTACTTTGGTTAATGTTGAAACTATTTAATCGGCGTTGCTACAACTGTTTTGATCGCCTCATCTAGCTCTACCACCATTTAGAAACAGGCTTGACTTCAACGTCATCTCACTACCTCACCCTGATTTGTCCGTCAGCAGGGTGGCTGTGTTACATTCATGTGAACAGGGTTTCCACACTTTCCACACAGCTAAATATATTGAGTTGTGAGCAATACTAGGGCGGAGCCAGGCTACCATTACACTGTATGTGCTTCAACTGTCGTGTATTCAGGGGCAACTACTGTACATAGCTGTGGCTTCAGTGTGTTTGTGTGTGTGTGTGTGCACGAGTGTGTGCATGAGAGAGAAATAGGACCATCTAACATTAATTCAAATTTGATTTGAATACTTTTGTATCTCATAAATATATATATAATATTTATTGAATATATTTTATTACAAATCCCCCCCATGTATTCCTTACAGTGCTTTTTCCTGAATCTGCCGGGGCCTGTCTGTGGACAGTTCTATATTCAACCACTGTGTTGCGCCAGCCTCTAAGAATCCACTACAGGGTGATAGCGTGACTGATGGGTCTCCACTGTACTGCACACAGAACGCACCTATGCAGGACACATAAACACATATATTACACATTAACATATTGCTACACTTTAAAGACCAGTTTAATTTCATATTGCCTTCTGTTATAATACATAGGACAAATATATTCCCAACTTCCAATTTCATTTTCCTTGTTCCTTGTCAGTTGTGGCTATTTGTAGGCTATTTAGATTATCTTCTGTATTTCTCTTTCCCTGTATCTTAGTATTAAAACATATTTTTCCAAGTCTGATTTAGTGATGTGTGGGTCCAATCTCCTTTACCAGCATTACATCATGCTTTTGCAACACTCAAAATTCCACTACACCATCGAGTCAAGACATTATTGTGGATTTTATTTCATATTATTATTAGGTAGGATATGTGTCTTGTTTAGTTGCTGCTTGTTTCTCTGTATATTGTTTAATAAAGCACCAAAGAGAAGCAGCCTTAATTTAATGTAGGCAGAGCCATACAATAACAAAGGATTTCTATAAAAAGTGTTCCTGCTCCATGTCTGAATTCATAGTACACACATAAGCCTACTAATACTATATAGGCTATATAGGCTACTATGTATGTAGTGCATGAGGAATCCAGGTACAGCTTTGGTTTACCTGGTGCTGTTCCCTGATTGGTCAAAGCTAATTGTTTGCAGATCAACTGACTGTTGGCTGCAACAGAACCAAAGTCAACCACCGAGTCCATAAGAAGACAACACAGGTTAGGTAACCTGTAGCAACACACAACACATTAGCGGACAAGGGAAACACCTAACCTACTGAGCATCTTTTGGCTGTGTCTTTACGTGATGCCTACTTACACAAGTATCGGAACCTCTATGGGCTCCTGTTCATCAACGAAAACCAGGATGCAGTCTTGAAGCTCATACTCGTCCTGTGGAGTGAACTCCAGACAGCCAGTTATAGAGAGGCCAGGGGCTACTATAGTAGGCCTATCTGGGTTGGCCACCTCCAATTTGAACAGCTGGCAATAGAGAGCAAAAACAAGTTGATTGTTTCTCTCTGCTGCAATCATTTCATGTCATGTAATAAATGTAAAATGCCTGGACCAAAAAGTGCACTTCAGTGAACTCAACAATGTTAGTAGCTTATGATACCATTGTATGTACATTGTACATAATGGTATCATAGGCTACTACGGTACCGTACAGTACCGTAGAGTACTGTAGGCACATTCTGGCCCAAATTGATCACCTAGCTTTCTACTGGGGAATTATAGGCTATGAATGTGTACATACATTACACAGTACATAAATACCGTAATCTAGTTTAAAGGTGGATTGACAAGTGATTTTAAGTGTGTGCGATAGTGTGAATAGGCTACCGTACCGGTACCGTACCGTTCTGCTGTACCATGCCGGTGTTGTGCCAAAAAGTGATTTCGTGACAAAGTGATTTTGCGCGCTCCCGCGGACGGCAGCCTGTTGAAGCTGCTGTTTTCTTGATCAGTAAGTCAAAACGTGCAAATTAATCTGAGTTATTGTCTACGATAATAGTAAAGGTGTGTCATTTGTGACACATGCTTCTTGTAAAAAAATTGTGTCATATGAAAACCAAATTCAGTCTTTTTTTACCAGTTGAAATCGTAAACACGTACATTTTGCTCATTTCACGAGGGTTATATTAGATAGGTTATAACTTATGGCTCCACCAGTCCTTTTTGTGTATTTACATCATTTGAATAGACAATATGAGCCATAATGCACATTTCTGCTTTCCAAAAAGTGATTTCAGCCTCTAACTTGTGACACACAGGCTGTTCCTGCCTCAAAATTATTTGCTTTTATGCATGGTGGTTATATTAGGTAGTTTATAGCTCAATCAGGTCTTTATACCTGCTGACTATATCCAATACGAGCCATAATGCACATTTCAGCTTGCCAAAAAGTGATTTCAGCCTTCCGCGGGAGAGCGCAAAATCACTTTCTGTCAGAAAATCACTTTTTGGCACAACACCTGTGCCTACCGTACCGGTGTTACGCCTAAATTACAATACAGCATCGGTTACCGTACAGTACCGTAGGTACCTACAAGTGAGCAGACCATGGAATTTTTGTCCTCTGCCTCTAGTTAATTCTTCAATTTATTACATTGTATTACACACCTTTAACTTAGGTTTCTTAAATCGAATCCTTTTGACAGTTTTCCCGACATTCGTTATCGTTATAGCTGTCCTGTAAATATCTCCGTGTCTTATATCGGTGAACTCCACAAAGGGTGGGTGGATCCGTACAGAAGACATTTCATCATTCGCCTTTATTCGCCAAATTATAAAAGTTGTCCTGTATCGATATGTTTTGGATGTAGCCCTAAAATATTAAACTATTTCTTGCTAGCTGGCATGCCGATGGACCAACTGAAACCGACGGTTGACAGGGCAGCCATGGTGTTACTGGGCAACGAGACAAACTGAGCGTTTATTTAACAACAATGAACATTCCTGGAGGGCGGAACAAGTGTCCGTATGGGTGCGAACAAACACGTAAAATGCAGTCAAACGATCACTGTCAATTTATCGGGTGTCTAGTGTGGACCCTTTATAGAGATTTTGTCTGGCCCTAATTAAATAATTCAAACTCAATCATTCATCATAAATGGGGTCAATAAAACATATGTCCAATGTCCAGTGTAAGTTCTGGAACCAACCTTATAAGGGGTGGTCTTCTACTCACTCAATAACCCTACTGGTCGATTTCAGTGCTCATGTTGGAAAAGACTTGGACTAATTTGTCCGATTGACACAATTAGGCTTGGTACCAGAGTACCTCTGGCCAAAGGTCAAACAATGATCGAATAAATAGTCATTACAGCAGATCTGGGGCCATACAGTATTTTCAAGAGGTGTTGAGACAGTTTACGTTAGAACCTGGATCACATAGTTTTTTTATCTCATACCAAGGATGGTCCTAACAAAGCTGTTGGAAAATTGCCTTTTAAACATGAGAAGTATGAGTTCCATGTATGTTTTCTCTCCAGTACAATTCAAATGGATTCTAGTAGGATGCAAGACCGGCCTCAATAGACTACTGTTTTATGGGAGATTTCTTATGAGATTCATAAGGAATGTTGCAAGGCCCATAAACACCAAAAAGTCTTCATAATAATTCTAGTGGTCTGGTGAGGCAGATAAGGCATTCAGCAAACTCAAACACCTTCAGATCTTCACCAAGCCCATCATTACCATGTATCAAAGAGGTAGATGCATCTCGTGGGAATTTTTTTATATTTACTTTTTCAGACTAACCACAAAAACATGTAAATGGCTGTCATAGCCTTTGAAGCAGGAAGACCAAGTCTAGGGGCAAACATTTGATATTAACTTTATAAGGATTAAAGGTATGGCAAGTCATTCTGGAGAGATTGTTGATACTTGGTAAAAACTTGATAAAAAAACATAAACACCTCTCCCATCAATGCCATAGGGTGCTCCCTCAGAAGCTCCACCCCACACATTGGAAACACAGTAAAGGCTAGGATATTATCGTTTTATATTGGTTATGACAAAAAGTGTATTATCTTACAATCACTGACTTTACCTTTAGTTTCCTGTATAGATATACAGCTGTGTGAATTATGTGTAAGCACTCTGTGCTCTTTAAATTTACGTTAGAATTGTCGTAACATAGTGTAAATAGTAGCATGGTGTTAAACTGCAATTACGCTGACCTGAGTGGAAAGGTATTGTTTGAGTCTGTACATATACACACCTGAATATAGTTCTCCCAGCAAATGTTTTGTAGGTTTAAAAAGTGTACATCCAGTTTAAGTCAAATAAGCAGTTTAAGTAAAATTTTTTATTATGAGTTCTTTGCGTCTGTTCTCTGCCTCTATGTCTTTGTCTTCAGGTCGCTGTTCTAGTGTCTCTGGTGGTTCTAGAGGTTCTGTCCTTTCCAGAGTCCATGCATCAAGTCCTGACTGTAGAGAGGCATTGTGGAGGACACAGCAGGCCAACAAAATTGATGAACTTTTCTCTGGAGAGTACTGCGACCAGAAGACGAGTAAAACAAAACAATGAATTTCAAGGGCAAAACCAAACCCATATTAAGTATAATTACTTAAGTAGAATGACTTAACTTCTGTAAATCAATATACCTGTAGGTATCCTTTTGACCCATCTAAACATCTGAATCTTGTCTGGATGGCTCGAAAAGTCCTGTCGACTATCTCGTGTGTTGAAGCGTGAGCCAGGTTATATTGAAACTCTGCAGATGACTCTGGGTAGCAGACTGGCGTCATCAACCATTGCTTGAGAGGGTAGCGACAGTCACCTGAGGAACAAAAAGAAACATTTAAAATAAAACTATTTTAAGCCTAAATATAACTGCAAGAGGCGAAGTGTGGGGTCCAGGTAATTCTAAAAACCTGAGAAAAAAAAAACAATAATGGTTAACAATTCAAAATGCAATCAAAATACAAACAATCAAAATCAATTCTGGAAACGGTTTTGAACTTTATAATATTCTTATTACAAATTTTTACTAATCCCCTGGGGGTCACCAAAGGTCAAAGCTAGACTACTGGATTTTACAAACATCAATTTATTAATCATAGAATGTATAATAAATAGACAAACCCTGTGTTGTCATTTTAAAAAAAGCTTCTTTAAAAAAAGCTCGAGCTGTGCTGGCTCTGGCATCACAAATGGCAGCTGAATCTCTCATTACAATCATGACAACCATCATGAAGGGCACATGGATCTTCATCTATCTAATCAATGAATTACCAAGTAACCAGCCATTCTGGAGTTCATCCAGGATCTTGTAGACTGAAGACCTTTCCAGAATTTCAGCATCTTTTAGACCTCCAGGCCAGTGAGTTTCTGCACTGAGCAACAGTCCTCTAGCATCGCAGATCAGCTGACATCCAACAGAGTGAAATCCCTTCTTATTAACATATGATGCATCTTCACTGTTAGGCGCTTTAATTGCAACCTAGAGACAGATATGAAGATAAAAAATTATTCATTATTTAATAAGTAGAAATTATGTACTGCATCACATAACCCTTGTACAATTAGATGCTGTTAATTTAAGGCCATTTTAGACATAGTACAGGACTGCATATAGCAAAAAGATATGTCCTCCACTTTATAAATCAACATTTCCTTCATAGTATCTTTTAAGAATTAAACCTAAAACACAATGTGAAAGGGTTTGGATATATCCTGAAGCCACTATATATGATGTAAACATTATTTTACATCTTATGGGTTACACTAGAATAAAGAATAAACATGTTATTACATTATATTACCTGAACACAATCAATCACTCCCAGGACTCCTGGGACCCCCGCAACCCTCTGAAACTCTTGGATAGCCAGTTCTCTGCTGTTATGATCTCTGTGGAAAGAATGTGAATAATAATAATAGGCCTTCTATTACTGCTATGATAACACTTTACAATAAAATGATATAGTACAGATTATTATTAAAATACAGATACAATCCACATTGTTTTATTGTGGCGCTGTACACCAAGATGAGGAATTTAAAATGAAAGAAGTATTAATGAACACGTGCAGATCAGAATTGACAGCTATATTGGCTGAACTGTGTTTAGGCCTTATTTTAATTTGCACATAGCTGTTATAAAGGTTTATGATTTTATTAGAAAAGCATTCAGTTACATTTTGTTAAATTTTCTATGTAGCCTAAACCAGGTGTATTCTGAATATAAACATTGTATTATCAGTAGTAATTGTAGTACTGTTGAAACTACTATACTTATAAAATGAAAATAAAAATAAAAAACACACGTCTTTTTCCAACCTGCTGAATGTGATGAATTCTGGTGCTTTCTCAACCAAGGCTCTCGTCACATTTGTTACACATCTGGACATGGAGGCTTGGCTAATTCCAATGGCATCGCCCATTGAGGTCTGGAATGACCCAGTTGTATAGAAACCTAATGCAGCCAAAACCTGCACTTCTGGACTGATGGCTCTAGACCGCTGGGTACGTCGACAGAGCACCTTATTAAACAAACACAAAATGCACAGAAATGGAAATGATTACTTTTAAATAGGGGGATTCTACTGTACTTTCCTACCTTATATACCAGTAAATACATGCACATAAAGTATTTGAGGCATTACAAGGTACAGTGATGCTAAACTTTCAGTTCATGAATTTTGCTGTATAAGCTATATGTCTTCATAATTGTTTTCCCTCACTTTAATGTTCATTGTTCATTTATGTCTGTTTTCTGTGTGATGGATGTCATTTCTATACGACACTTGGAGCTACAATTATTTTATGAAAGGTGCTACACAAATTAAGGTAAAAGGTTAAATTAAGGTTGGGGCATGTGAAACCGCTCGTCACAAGGTGCATGACAAGCCTTTGATAAAATGTAGGTAAGACACTATACCATTAACATCAATGCTTACTCATTAATGTTAATCATTCCAAATGCTATTTAATTCTTATTGTGCCCATAAATGTGTGCAGAACTAAAAAATGGGCTCTGTGAAGTTATGTTCCTGTTTTTTTTTTTACCGTATAGTTCAACCAAATGTAATCATGTTTGGACCACTATTTATTCAAAAACTCCGTCCACCATAAAACAAATTAGACATTTGGAATATACAGTATATATTGAATCATCATGCCATATTTCAGAACTCTGTATTTATGGCCATGCAGTTTCAGCCTCTTCTTATGGTTCTCAGCATGAAGCCGATGGAGTGCCTACTCCAGGTAGGGAATGAGTCCTTTCCCCAAGTGAAGGAGTTCAAGCATCTCGGGGTCTTGTTTACGAGTGAGGGGACATTGGAGCGGGAGATTGGCAGAAGAAACGGAGCAGCGGGAGCGGTGTTACAATAATTTACCGCACCGGTGTGACAAAAAGAGAGCTTAGCCAGAAGGCAAAGCTCTTGATCATACTGGCAATTTTCGTTCCTACCCTCACCTATGGTGATGAAAGGTGGGTCATGACGAAAGAATTAGATCATGGGTACAAGCGGCCAAAATGGGTTTTCTCAGGAGGGTGGCGGGCATCTCCCTTGGAGATAGCATGAGAAGCTCGGCCATCCATAAGGAACTCAAAGTAATTATTCTGGAGCTTTCTCAACCAAGGCTCTCGTCACATTTGTTACACATCTGGACATGGAGGCTTGGCTGATTCCAGTGGCATCCCCCATTGAGGTTTGGAATGACCCAGTTTTATAGAAGCCTAATTTTACATTGACGAGGTAGCCATCCATCTATCAATCTTCATCCGCTTATCCGTAGGGTCGCGGGGGCAGCAGCTCCAGCAGGGGACCCTAAACTTCTCTTTTCCGAGCCACATTATCCAGTCATGCACCTTGTGTAGAGCGGTTTCACATGCCCATTTTAACCTTAATTTGTGTAGGACCTTTCATAAAATAATTGTAGCTCCAAGTGTCATATAGAAATTACACAAAACAGACGGTTACCCCGAGGTTCTTGGGGTAAGGACTCATTCACTACCCGGAGTAGGCACTACATCGGTTTCCTACTGAGAACCATGGACTCAGATTTAGCGGTGCTAATCCTCATCCCAGTTGCTTCACACTCAGCTGCGAACCAATCCAGTGAATGCTGGAGGTCACAGACCAATGATGCCATCAGGACCACATCATCTGCAAAAAGCAACGATGAGATCCCCAGGCCACCGATCCGCAACCCCTCCCCACCACGACTACGCCTCGATATCCTGCCCTTGAATATCAAAAACAGGATTGGTGACAACTCACACCTGAAATGTGTCCGACTTACTGGCGAGAATCCGTACACAGCTCTCGCTTTGGGCATACAGGGAATGGATTGCCCTTAAAAGGGCCCTTAAAAGGGCAATCCTCACCCCGTACTCCCGCAGCACCTCCCACAGTATCTACCAGGGGACACGGTCATATGCCTTCTCCAGATCCACAAAACACATGTAGACCGGAAAATAATACTCCCAGGCCCCCTCCAGAATCAGCCTCCAGCTCTGTCTCTACCATAGAGAGCGTGTCAGTCGGATTCAGGAGTTCCTCAAAGTGTTCCTTCCACCGCCCAATAACCTCCTCAGTTGAGGTCAACAGTGTCCCATCCTTACTGTATACAGCTTGGATGGTTCCCCGCTTCCCCCTCCTGAGGTGGCGGACGGTTTTCCAGAAACACTTTGGTGCCGACCGAAAGTCTTTCTCCATGGCTTCTCCAAACCTCTCCCACACCCACTGCTTTGCTTCTGCTACGTCAGATGCTGCAGCTCTTCTGACCCGTTTGTACCTTGCAACCGCTTCCAGAGTCTTCCAGGACAACATATCCCGAAAGGCCTCCATCTTCAGTCGGACGGCATTCCTTACCACTGGTGTCCACCATGGTGTTTGATGGTTACCACACCTTGAGGCACCTTGAGACCACAGCTCTCTGTCGCAGCTTCAGCAATGGAAGCATTGAACAATTCCCACTCAGGTTCAATGTTCCCAACCTCCACAGGGATGCAAGAGAAGCTCCGCCGGAGGTGTGAGTTGAGGATCTCACGGACAGGGGCCTCCTCCAGACATTCCCAGTTCACCCGCACTAC
Source organism: Typhlichthys subterraneus (assembly GCA_027564835.1). NCBI lineage: Eukaryota > Metazoa > Chordata > Actinopteri > Percopsiformes > Amblyopsidae > Typhlichthys > Typhlichthys subterraneus. Next base: position 11,042 of record JAODUH010003868.1, read on the forward strand.
CCGTTTGGGCTTACCAGGTCTGTCCA
>JAODUH010003869.1:0-11066 GCA_027564835.1 Typhlichthys subterraneus
TTAGCACACCTTTTTTTCATGTGTTTAGCGACGGGTGCTAAAGTCCCCTTCGGAGGGTACGTTAGGGATGAACAGGTATTAACAGACATCTTCAACATCTCACTCTCCCAAGCTGCGGTGCCACTATCGTCCTTGTGTCTAAAAACTCAGCTGTGAAAACTCTAACTCCATTGGTCATGATGCTTTGAGCGACTGGTTCTGGCACACATAAAGAACACTATCAACATCAACGTGGACCCTCATCAGTGTGCTTATATGGAGAACCGGTCGGTGTCTGATGCCTTGTCAGATGTCAGCTGTCATCCACTCTGCTCTCACTCACCTGGAGATCAGGGATTCCTGTCAGGCTGCTCTTCCTGGACTTTAGCTCTGCTTTTAACACTATCATTCTGCAGACTTTAGTAACAAGCTGCTGCTGTTGGGACTAAAGCCATCTCTCTGCAACTGGGTCCTGGACTTTTTAACAAACAGGCCACAGTCAGTTAAGATCCACGGTGTCTCATCTTCCTCCATCATTCTTAACACTGGCTCCCCCCAAGGATGTGTGCTGAGACCCCTGCTGTACACGCTCCTCACATATGATTGCTGTGCGAGGTAACCGAGCAATCATATAGTGAAGTTTACTGACGACACGGTTGTGGTTGGACTGATACGAGTCGGAGTACAGGCAGGAGGTGGAGGAGCTTGTGGATTGGTGCAGAGCAAATAACCTCTGCATCAATGTGGAGAAGACTAAGGAGATGATTGTGGATTTTAGGAGAGGTGGTCACATTCCCCCTCCACTCCATATCGCAGGAGCAGCTGTGGAGATGGTGTCCACCTTTAAATATCTGGGTGTGCACATCTCCAACGACCTTAAGTGGGCCATCAATACAGCCAGCATTATTAATAAGGCCCACCAGCGCCTATATTTCCTGAGGAGGCTGTGACGGGCCGGCCTCAGCCCTGCAATCCTGACCTCTTTCTACCGGTGTGTGGTGGAGAGTATCTTGACATTCTCCATCACTGCTTGGTATGGGAACTGCTCTGAGGCCGACAGGAAGGTGTTGCAACGGGCGGTGAAATCGGCTCAGAGGATCATCGGCTCCAGCCTCCCTTCCCTGGAGGATGTGTATACCAGCAGGTGTAGAAGCAGAGCAGCATGCATCATGAAGGATTCCACCCACCCGGCATACGTATTGTTCACCCCCCTCCCCTCTGACAGACGGCTGCGCAGCCTCAAAGCAAGGACAACAAGGATGAAGTGCAGTTTCTTCCCAGAAGCTATTAGGCTTAGGAACTTCTTGCCTTAAAAGGACGCCAAACACCTGTTTTACTCGGTCTCGATCTGTTGGTGACTATGAGGCACTTACTATGCTGCTTTTAAACTGATCTTAAACTGTTTTAGATGTGTTTTATATAGTTCTTATTGTTTTATATAGTCCTAGGTTATGGTTATTGTTATTTATTATTGATTTATAAGTATATGTGCCGTTAGCTGCTGTACCTGGGTAACAATTTTCGTTCCCTTGTGTTCTAACATGATCGAATGACAATAAACTAACTATAAGATAATTATACGGAGCTTAAACACATTTTAGTTTTTAACTCCCGTTTTAAAACTAAAAGGTATAATGTAGATTTAGTCTAAGTGGCACCGACATGTTCATTTTAATTCGGTCCGGTAGATACCGATCATATTGGTACCCAACCCTAGTCTCCAGATCTTTATCCTGTATAAAATCTGTGAAGGGAGCTGAAGGTTTGAATTGCTTAACGTCAGCCTCGAAACCTTGATGATTTTGGGGAAGAGCTGCAAAAAAGAGTGGAACAAAATCCCTCAATCCCTCCCCGTGTGCAAATCCGGTGGCCAACTACAAGAATTGTCTGACCTCTGTGATTGCCCAAAAGGATTTAGCCACAAAGTACTAAGTCATGTTTTTCAGAGGGGTCGAATACTTTTTTCCACTCATTAAGATGCAAATCAATATAACATTTTTGACATGCGTTTTTGTGGATTTTTTTGTTATTCTGTCTTTTACTGTTCAAATAAACCTATCATTAAAATTATAGACTGATAATTTATTTGGAAGTGGGCAAACGTACAAAATCAGCATGGGATCAAATTTTTTTCCCTCAAACGCAAACGGGCTGCGCTCTCTACAAGAATGTGTTTTGAACAGTGTTACCAAGAAGCTTTTATACCCATAGATCAGAACTGTCCTCCAACATCTCATTTCATATTATATTGTTCAAAAAGATATGTAAAATAGCCAACAGATAATGCAAATTTTCTCAGGGATCAGGTAGGCAGGTCGCCATTTGGTAAACTCAGCAGAACCAAATGTCTAATTTGTAATAACAAGATGCTAATTTGAGATAGCTATCCTTCAAAGAGTGTAAAAAAAAAAAGTCAGGAAGATAGGCAGCATTTAAATGTGGGGAACACCTCCTTAACTCGGTTTTCTAAGTTATAGGATGGGTTATAAAACCCATATAATTCTTTCAAAATAATACAAATTTCTCTCACAAGGCATTAACTGACTATATATCAGATGTGCTGACGTATAGCAAGTAGTCTTACATGTTATAGCTATGAATGCTTCTTTGTAGCAAGATTCAGTCAAGGTCGGAATATACAGTACTCACCAACATAAAGCAAGCTATGAATGAACAAAATTCACAGTTGAGGTTGGTCTATACTATCCATTGTCCTCTAATGCACAATAATTGCTGTTGCCCTGCTGCAAAAGTACATTTTTGCTTTTAATTTGACAGTTTCATTATTAGTTCATTTACGTTATCTTTGACAGCCCTATTTTTTTTTTCTCAGGGTAAAAAAGATGTGGAGCCTGAAAATCTAATGAAAAGTACTAAAGACTTCGCCAGCACAAAAGTTTCAGATGATCAGTGGGGGCGAATTTTAGAGTCAGCAAATATCCCAATAGATGCTTATTTTGATAAACCTGTGGCAGGCAATCCTCAGAAGCCCAACAGTCGTCGTCAGTCCTTCATTACACTTGAAAAGTATGCAGATGGAAAGACTACTAGCCCTGTCAATGTGACGGAGTTCACAGGTCCCCTTATGAAGACTCCAAACAGACAAGAAAATACATCTTCACTAAAAGATGTGGAAATAAAAACATGTTCCATGGATGTTTTACCAGAACCATATCAGCAGAGTGAGTATTCTAAGGAGGCTGAGCTTGGGGATATGCTTGGCATCAGACTGCCTAGTGAAGAAACAGAGGATGATGGAAATGTCATACCTGACACACAAATTATGGAGGTAAAGAATATAACTAGGCAAACGCCCAGAGCAGATCAAAGTCAAACTTGCCACCAGGGAGATGAATCTGAAGGTAACCTTGAAGGTTCTCATTCACCTCTATCTCAAACTTCTCAAGAACAAGAACCACGAAGGTCTGGTCGCAAAAGATATAGATCATTTCGTGTAGACCCTGAGGAACAGGAAAAGTACAACCAGAGGAAAAAAAAACAGCCTGGAGATGAAAGCAAAGGTAGCCAACCACTAAATGTAATAGAAAGTCCATTACAAGGCAGAACTAGTTGGAGAGTGAAACGGGGTTCAGAGGTAATTGAGGAACATATTGTCAGAGACAACTTAACAGAGGTTCAGAAGGATGATGACTTAATCGAAACAAATTCACAATTGGACTCTCAATCTGACAGCGAGAAGCAAATGCAAGTTAGACGCAGTATGCGGCACAAATCTGCAGTAGAGTCTGAGGACGGTATTGAACCTAAGCCTGGTAAGCTTCCAAAAGAGGTGTTGAGCAAGAATACGGTTGAAACACATTCACGATCAGAAAACAGCTCCCCCGGTGTGAGGAGCAGAAGGAGCAAGCTAGTTATTTATTCAGAGGAGCCTAGTCATGTACTTCCTGTACTTCATGTATCCAAAAAGCTAATAGATGAAGATTCAAGAGGGTGTAAATCTCAGAATATCCCTCCAACCTCCCAAACTGACTCCCAAGGATTCAAAAGCCAGAGGGGTAAGTGGGTAAATGAGTCAGAAGATCTAGTTGTTGTAAAATCCAAGAGAGGAACTAGTAAAGAGGATAGTGAACATCTGTTAATATCTTCACTGTTCAACAACCGATTACGGGGTAAATTAAGCTCAGGAAGCAATATGTCGGCTATAGAGGGGAACCATTGTACAGATTCTATAAGTATAGATGTCAGTCAAACTGTGGGTAGTCCTGGGAATAGGGCTAGAAAGCGCAAGATGGCAGATGAGCTGTCAGAGTCTGATAACAGCCTTGGCAGAAATCATGAAAAGTCATTCAATAAGAATGTGCCAGCAGAATCTGTTCAAAGTTGGCGCAGACGTTCAAGACGCAAGTCTTCTCAAGCATTAGCCATAAAGGACTCAGAGTCAGATTCTTCAGAAAATAAAGATGCTCCTTCACAAAAAAGAAAAGTAAGGAACCGGAAACAGTTAGCCCTTCCTATCTCAATTGCTTGTGAAGTAGGAGAATGGGAAGCTCAAGAGCCGTTAAACAGCCCTGAATCGTCTAAAAATAAAAACACTACCAACAACCCTTTCGAAACTGAACATGAAAATAATCTACAAGAATCATTAATAATGGAGACCGTGCACCTTCAGGAAAGACAGCCAAAGTTAAACGCTGATTATACTGCTATGCAGAGCCTTGAAAACATAGACTCAGAAACAATGATTACTAAAGTGGAGGAACAGGAGTTGGTCAGTAACTCACCTATTCCTCCTGTGGTGGAATACTCTGTTAACAAAATGTCTTTGCAACCAGTTAACTTATTATTCCCTTCTGGGACAAATGAATCATCAGATGTCAAACCGATACAAAATGTTGCTCTGCATGTCTCTGGCTCTTCAGACGATAAAGTACTGGCTCAGCCTGTGGAGGTGGCCATTGAACTGGCACAAGTAGATACTGTTTCATCCAGCTATGAATCTCCCAGCATTTCAGAGGACAAAGTCGAACCTGGAAAAAAACATTTCCAGTGTACAAAAACCTTAGATGAACTGTCTGGGAAAGAGCAATTCACATATATAACCAATGGCCAACTAGAGTTTCAGGACTTGGTGGAGGAAGAAGCTCAGATAAATGCCAGTAGTAATGTCAAAGAAAGTGAAGGAAAAGATGGTACCCTTGCTATGGAATGTAACGAAGCAGAAGAAATTAAAATGGCTATAGTCAAAGATTCTGTTCCTGTAAATCATGAGTGTAATGCTTCACCAGAGGTGGACATATATCAGGACTTGCCTGCAGAGCAGAATGGCCTTGTCTCTTTGACAGAAGGAATTCAAATAGATGACAGTGAAATATCAATACTTCACAAAGAATCAGTTAATAATGTGACTGACTCTTGCAATTCTTCGGGGCCTCTAGACACCCCCAGTAAGGGTGTTTGTCAGAACTCTCCTAACAAACCGAGGAGCCTAGAAGCTTTAACCTTGACAGATGTTGGTCAGAGCCCCATCAACAGCAGACTGAAGGGATCATGGTCTCCTTCAGCCTCCCCCTCAACTAGCATTCTGAAAAAGGGTCAGAAGAGAGCACTAGAGGAGGATACTATTTTCAAAGTAAATGATGCATGCTCTTGTTTAAAGTTACAATACATTTGTTCTAATTAGGAAGTGGGTAAGATGCAAGGTTAGAGTAACACACATTTTTTGTGTAGTCTAGGCATGTGTCTTTTGCTGACCCAATCCAACATCAAGAGCTAGCAGATGACATTGATCGTCGCAGCCCTGTCATCAGAACCAGCTCACCTAAAAGGTCCAAATTTACAGTTGCCATCCCACAACCAAAGGTATATGAAATACTGTTGAGGCCCTAATTACTTTTGAATCATTGAAACTATTTTCACGGTTTGATTCAATTGTATATATTTAGACAGACATGCCCTATTTATCTTACCTGAAGCTCTGTCTTAGAATATATTTGTATATATTTCTTTTCACTTTAACTGTCATTGTAGGTTGTTGGTTCAGTTAATTTTTATTAAATTTTTATTGGTTGCAGGAAGTATTGTACATTTTAGCAGAACTTTGCTGATTGTCCCTTCTTCAGACCATTTTAAATAGAAATAACATTCTTTGTATGTATGCGGCGACAGTAGCGCACGATCCATAAGTCGCTGGTTCGATCCCGGCCAACTCCTCACCAATTGTCGAGTTGTCCATGAGCAAGACATCTAACCCTGACTGCTCCCGGTGGTTGGTCGCGCCTTGCATGGCAGCAATCACCATCGGTGTGTGAATGGGTGAATGTGAGGCAATACTGTACTGCTGAAACCTTTGCCTACCTACATACCTTTTCATGGTGACAAACTTCCCCCTCCCCAAACCTAAATAAATTCTCTGGATTACAGTATGTGACTACTCCAACAAAGAGTTTGATTCTCAGTCCAAGGCATCTCCATAGCCCAGGTTATAGGAGCTCCAAGAAATGCCTGGTATGTAAAATGGACCAAGTGAGATTCACGGTCGCCCTTTTTCCTGTTTGGGTTGCAGTTAATTGGCTGCAGTTTCTATTCTATCTTTTATAACAGTTAAATACGTTTCAGCAGTTTTCTCTTGTTTCCAGATAACAGAAATGAGTCAAGAACCACATTTTATTCCAAAAGACTGTGTCTACCCTGCCTTGGTCAGCTGCTGTACACCTGTAGAAGCTGTACTGCCTCAAATCACATCTAACATGTGGTAAGGAAATGTATGCCTATTAATATGCACACCGCCATCATATACAGTAAGGCATTTTGAGATGATGTGTGTGTCTTTTATTTGTCCTTGTAGGCCTCGTGGTTTTGGGCATCTGGTAAGAGCCAGGAACATTAAAACAGTTGGTGACTTAAGTGCTCTTACCCCAAGTGAGATAAAGACCCTGCCAATTCGCTCTCCAAAGATCTCAAATGTTAAGAAGGCACTGAAAACCTATCATGAACAACAGGTATTTGTTTAAGGAAGGGATCGTTCAAGACTGTACCTTGATAGTTGATGCACAGTATTGTCTTCATAAACTAAATCATTGTCAACAATACAGTACACAACTATATATTGTGGGCATGTAATTGCAATAGTTGTATTTCAGATTGTCTGAATTAACAAAAACAGTCTATCCCATTGAACTTAAAAACTAGCCAGTCAAACACTATTTTGGCACTCAGATTGTCAGCCAGGAATAAAGTGCAATCAGTTATCATGACATTCCCCAAATTGGTCTTTACAACCCACAAGAGCCACGGACAACAGCGATGTACTCAAGTAAACTGTCACTGGTAGATTCACGACCTTTAAGGCCCTTGCTCAGACTTCCCAAATGAGTCATAATGTATGTGTAGATATATTTTTGAAGGTCTGGACAACAAAAATAGAATAAAAATCATATCCAAACCACAAATTTAAAATAGTTTCAAATGCGATTCCAAACTGATTTCTACTTATGCGTTCTGTCTGGTGCTCTGGTTGCTCAAATCTGATTCAGTGTTTCTGCGTACTGGCAACAACTACAAATCCAGAGTGAAGTGCTTAGAATTCATGCTGCTACTAAAGTGCCATAGATGTATTGCTTCTATACTGTCTCTTGCTGTGGAGGAGTGTCGGCAGGACTAGGACGGAGTCACCAGTCATCCATTCACCAATGCTGCTATGTAGTAACTACACCTAGGTCATAACCACAGCAGCCCATGCAGATGGATAAGTGTGCAGTCATCTCTATAGATCAGATTTGCATTCAGTCTGAACTTGGCCTACACTGTAGTGTGTAATCTAATAATGTATTACTCAGTGGTTGGGGCAGGCCGTCTTGTTGTCATTTACACTGATCGGTGCATGTACGTGCACCCCTAGAAATGAAACCAACCGTAGTAGGCTACAAATATAAGCTTTCAGCAGTCAAGTAAAAGATTCATCCGGAAGCAGTGAAAACTTTCACGTGTAGACCTTGTATACAAGCTTCAGAGTTTTCAATATAGCATTCAATTGGAATGCCCTTCTGTAAAAATGAGCACGCACATTACAAAAGTTTGCTGTAGTTGTTGTTGATTGCAGCGCTAGTTTGTTCAACATTACAAGATAGTTTTGTTCCGGCCACTTTGAGTGGAGGTCATAACTAAGAAGCACTGGTGGTGTGGGCCACCATGCAGTTCCCCATAAATGTCGAGTTAGATGTGCTCCCTGGGCCTGGCTGACCACCGCAACAGCTGTAACAGCAGCGGCCCCAGTTTTCCCACTCACCAGGCAAGCTGTGCAGTCCTTTACCATGATTTCGATGTCCCTGTCAATGCCAGGCCACCACACCAGGTCCCTACAGCGCTCCTTCACCCTGACGATACCCAGGTGACCTTCATGCGCCATTGTCAGGACCCGCGCCCTTAGCCACACAAACATCATTCCAACAGGACAACTCTGTTCTGACACGATGGAATGGTATTATTTCCTCCGGTACCTTTGAGGGCCATCCAGCCAAGATGAAGGTGCACAGCTGTGAGAGCACTGGGTCCTGCTCAGACGCCAGACTCAGGTCCTGGACCGACACTGTAGCACAAAGAGGGGAATGGAGCATGTGAATAAGGTCTGGCTCAACCGTGGTGTTATCCAAGCTCAGGACTGGAATGGGTTAGGTGCGGGAGAGCAGGTCCGCCACCACATTCTCTCAACCAGGTGTGAACGTCAGGGAAAAGTTACATTGCTGTAGTCTTTTAGACCAGCCAGCGGTGAATCCTGAGGGGCCTGTGCCCCGTGCCTGATGTCGCCAGCAGGGTAGTGAGGGCCTGGATGGTCTGTCCGAATGGTGAAAGGCCGCCCATACAGGAACATATGCCACCGCTCACATGCCCAGACACATGCAAGTGCCCCTCGCTCCCCAACCGAGTACTTTGGCTCCGCTGCGTTGAGGGCACGTGAGGCGAATGCGATGGATCGTTCAGTCCCCTGGTGTAGTTGGCACATAACGGCCCCGACTGCCATGTTGGAGGAATCACAGGTGATGAATGTGGGGCTAGAGAGGTTGAAATGGGCAAGAACCGGTGGTGAGGTGAGTTGGTCCTTCAGCTTCTGTATGGCCACTGTGCCAGTAGTTTGCGAAGTGGGGCCGTGGTCACTGAATACTGGAGCACAAACGGCATATAGTAGGCCGTCATTCCAAGAAATTACGCCAGCTGGGCCACACAGGTGGGCTCAGGGAGGCGCTGCACCGCGTCAGTGTTTGAGTGTAGTGGGCTGAGGCCCTCAGCTGTCAGGCAAAATCCCACAAACTCGATTGCCGGCGCCGAAAAGACGCATTTGTCTGGGTTGAGTGTGAGGTTGTGTTTGGCCAGCATGTTGAGTTACGAGACTCAAGGGCTCATCATGGTCGTTGCGCCATGCACCACAATGTCATCCAGGTACAGTATCTCACAAAAGTGAGTACACCCCTCACATATTTGCAAATATGTGAGCATATTTTTTCATGTGACACAATGAAGAAATTACTTTTCTGCAATGTAAAGTAGTGATTGTACAGCTTGTAGAACAGTGTAAATGTGCTGTCCTCTCAAAATAACACAACACATCTGATCTGAAATCAAGTCGCTTCAGATACCAAAATCTTGTGCCGCTGCTTACAGATTGGCATTCGTATGCAGGTATCTCTCCAATTACTGCTTTTTAAATATTGTATATTAACCCAAACCAATACAATAATAACCAGCCATTAATGTTATAATGTATGGGATGTTATGGGAAAAACGTTTACATTAATTGGTTCAGAAATGTTATTACATTTATTAGTACACAATATATTAACTTAGATTTAATTAAAATGTTATCTTCTTCCCCTAGCGTAAATGTAAGGGTGCTGATGAGTTGAAGAGTTTTGATGAAATGGAGAAGACCTCTCACGTAGAAGAGAAAAATGCATTTCCATCCCAGGAAAATGACAAGTTTCCCGGTAAGCCTCTTGGTGTCTACTAGGCATGTCCTTGTATCAGTAGCGAACAGTGACTATTCAACCTTGAGTGCTTGCTTGCCGCCCCCCCCCCTCATATGAATGAAAGCACAGACACATCATGAGCTTTAACTATAGGATTATATCTTAGTTACATAAGTCATTATGCACGCATGCATCATTACCGCAGAGTTAGTCAATTTAGACTACAGATTAGATCTTGAAATATCAGCCTGAACACGTCGGGACCATAGAACTATATAAATAACGACTGTTTCGGGTTGGTATTTATTTCACACACAGGCTATTTCACAAGGCACGTCGGGTTCGGGATGGATTTACTAATTGATACAAATAATTTGCAGCGTGTATAAAAGCAACTCGTAGCTCATTCATATGTTGCTGGTTGCAGCCAGTACCTTTCTGAAGCTGATGCCGTTTTCAACATCAGAATGCCTCTTGTTCTTGCTTAATAACCTATCCTACAATATAAGATTTAGGCTGCATCTCTGCTTTAATTGTTTAACATTTATATGTTTTCTCCTGGCTCAACGTCATAGCGAAGTACAGCATATGGACACCGCCTGGGAAAGTTCTAATAAAATATCTGCCTGTAATCGAGTTCGGGCTTCAGAAAGCCATAGGCTACACGTGCGAGTTTGGTTGGGGCTCTGACAGACTTGTTTCGGGCTCGGTCCATGTCGGGTTCAACTTTTCAGGCCCAATTAAAGCTCTACTACAGAATGACCGGTAGATTAATCATCACAAACTTGTTTTTTATGTTTCAAAAAACATAAAAAACCATGTCCACTGATATGTACGCTTTTTCTCCTTGTTTAAATGGTTAATGGCGGGTCAATTTACAACTGAACTTTTAATATTTTAATAGGCTATTTTGTTTTCCTCACCAAATTAAGGAATAACCTAGAAGCTATAGCCTAGGTCAGGGCTATTCAACTCCGGTCCTGGTGGGCCGCACCCTGCATGTTTTAGATCTCTCCCTGCTCCAACACGTGTGGGAGCCAGGAAGAAGGGTGAGGCCACAATAAAGCCGCCCCACCCACCAAACTCCCCGCACCCTGCCCGCTCCCCAGGGTCCTAAGGGTGTATGTAGTGAGACATTACCGAGGGGGAAAGGTGAGAGAGGTCATA
>JAODUH010003870.1:0-11066 GCA_027564835.1 Typhlichthys subterraneus
TATACTATACTAGTTCAACACTGACACCCCGCCCTGCCTATCCATCATGTTGTATACTAGTTCAACACTGACACCCCGCCCTGCCTATCCATCATGTTGTATACTAGTTCAACACTGACACCCCACCCTGCCTATCCATCATGCTGTATACTAGTTCAACACTGACACCCCACCCTGCCCAGTTCAACACTGACACCCCACCCCATGTCCTGTATGAAATAGTCTCTTATAGGCCATTGTTCTTAATAGGGGGTTGAGGAGGTTGTAGGCTACATTGCAGCTATGTTCTACTCACAAGCAGCCGGTCCATGTTGCTGTGTGGTAAAGTGGTGCTCCAGTCAGAGAGATAAAGAAGACACACTATATATCCTGTGTAAAGTCCTCTAAGTGAGGGAAATGAGATTGGTTTGAATAACCTGTCACATTATTTATTTGTCTACTGAGTCATGAAGGATCAGCTGATGCAAGAAGACATGGAATATGGATACATACTGTACTAAAGTAACCAGAGTTCTTTGGCTATTCTTTTGAAATGATGAATGGACACTTAACTTTTAACCTTGAAACTTTTGACCTTGAAACAAACAAAAGAATATGTGTTTCTTCACATGACTGATACTCAAAAACTTCCATCTCTAAAGATACATACATTATGGTCACTAGCATTGGTGGCTCAACATTATAGGTAAATCTAAATCAAGTATAAGGTGCAAATAAATATCAAAATTGTCTGTTTCTGTTAGTCTTTTCTAAGTAACCTGTTCACTAAACAAGAAATGTGTACAGTTAGATACAGGGACGGGTGGGGATTTGAATCATATATAATTTCATTAACTGAAAAAATTTTTTGTATATTTTTGCTTAATGTTGCCAGTATATGCAGCTCCTTACCAAACCTATAGCTTGTAGCCACTGGGTATGTTCGTCAGAGAAAATGTATGTTGGCTGTCAGCTCAGCATGATAGAACACAGATCCATTTCTACTGGTTCATCTTTGATGAGAGCAGTTATGACTGAGTCCTTAACTTTAACATTATCCAGACTAAGAACAAGATAAAATTTAACAGAAATGAGATGCCCTGCTTTCTTGCATTCTCTCATTCTGGTTAAGATCCTCTCCAACTAGTTTTTTTAGTAAAGGGTGTGACTAACATTTGTTTGGAAATACAATAAGACAAATATCAACGTCAATGTAGTAAAGAACCAATGTAATGAGTGAGTCAGAGACTCACTTCCTTAGCAACAGACCAGGAAGTATGAGCTGACACCCATGCTAATTGTGACCACTCCCCAATATGGATGCCATTGATACATGTTTTGTAAAGTATACCCAGGAAAACAAAAGCTAGATGTAGAGAGAGAGCTAGAGAGAGAGAGAGAGAGAGAGAATTGTCATATATGTTTTGGGCTGGACTCAACTCAAAAGCACCACTAGGCATTTTGATAAGCCAGGAAAGCATTGTTCCCTAATTTCGTATCTTGTCAGTTTCTAAATTAGCACACTGTCTTTAAACATAATCTTCCAATCTCTTAGGCAGCTGAAAACAGCAATTTTACCCAGATGGACAGCTATTAGAGGCCTCTTCAGTTCCCTCCTCCCTGGGGATTTATCTTCTCATGGTATCCTGCTGTCAGTGCCTTCAGACCGCACCTTACGTTTCGTAGTGCCATCATAGGGTGTCGACCCTTGACTTTGTCAACACAGACTCAAGAGTTAAAGTTACAGCTCGGTCCCTGGCTCTCTGGCTCTCACAGATGGACTGGCCACCTCTGCCCTGCAGGAATCTTGTTTTTCTAATGGTTATGTAATGCATATAGGCTCACACATATAGCTGCTCATCTTTGGCTGAGGTGCTGGTGCTTTCAAAATCTAAATACATCTGGAGAAGCATCCACACACTCAAATCTGTCCAGAGATCTTTTATGCGTTGTAAGCATTCAGTCAGAGGCCTTCTTCAAGCCATGAACAGGAAGAACATGAATGCACCAGTGCAGAAGGTGCGCAGCAGATCAAAGCTCACTGATGAAACGTGTTTTGCACAGATCTGGGTGTGCGGATGCTTTATTACATTTCTGCAAAGCGTAGAAGTACCAATACATGCTTTTGTGCTCTTATGCTATATGGTAGCCTACCCCTTAAAACATTTCTGGAATTATTCTTACTCTTAAAACCAGTGTATAAAAATGTTGTTTTGGTTTGAAACGCTGAGAGAAAAATATTTATGGGGTTACACTACTCAGAGAATCTTCACACATTGTGGAGTGTATTAAAGAAACATTACATATATAGTCTATACACACCAGTACTATACTAGTTTACTTAATAGGGGGAAAAGGCAGATAAAATAAACTTGCTGTTGTAAGAACAGTTTCCTTCCTCTGTCCCCTAAGCCTTCACTCCTTAAATCTAAACAGCATTGTTTCCAAAGCGGTCAAAAGTTACAGGCCATTATATTACACTTGCTGTAAGCTGAGCTAATTTCAAAATGACGGAATTGTTGGAAATATATAATACTGTATTGTTTGATCCAAGTCTATCATCTACCCAAGGTGTTGCAGTCACAAACTAACTGTTCCTTGACATTGTTACAGCACAACATTACATTCATGTGTCTTTTCAGGTCTTTCTGATTGAAGGATATCAAATTCAAAGTGTAGAAATACCTTACCATGACATTTGACATGACAGCAGAAGGGGGGGGGGGGGGAAGGCATAAGGTGGGCATGCCAGAGACCACCAATATCAAAAGCACTGCTGAATCGTTGAAGGTTGTCTTTGTTGGATCGTCGTCCACTAAACAAACTGAGCTGTACCCAGGCCTGTGATATATTTGCATGTTTACATCCTGAAAATGAAACGATATGAATATCTAAGCTACTTACAGGGACCTATTAAAATAGATGTGCACATGTTTAGGCAGATGATACATCACTATAGAAACAATATAGTGCTTATAGCGCCACAGGCACAATCTGTGACACAAAGCTCTTTTTAGGCTTCCAATGTGGATACAGTACAGTAGCATATATTACGGTAACTGTTAGACTCCCAAAGGTTAATGCAGACTGTCATAAGAGATCTGCAGGGAGGTGTTGCTCTCGCTTGAGGTTTAGTACTCTGGACAGATCTGCCATGTATAGGTAGAGGTGAAATCAGGGACCTTCTCGGGTGTCTGCTGTGATAATGGAAACAGTGAGTGTGCATCTGTTCGTGTGTGTGTGTGTGTGTGTGTGTGTGTGTGGAGGGGGGGTGGGGGGTGGGGGGGGGGTTGTAAACTACCTTTCCTGGCGTAACCAGATGATGTTTAAGATCATAAGGTCTCCATGCTCCCTGACTGTGTTCATTACTCAACCTCAACAAGTCAAACTTTCTAACCTGCTGATTTGGTGTTGTGACTTAACGTTACTTATTCTCAGACCACAGTGGGTAAACACAATTTGGGGTCACTAGCTTTCGGGGAGTTTCATATTCACTATTTCAAACATTTATAGGCAATTCAACTTTTTCTGCCTGGCATTTCAAACAAGCTTCTTCTTTTCAGACAATCTTCATAGGTTGTGTTGAACAATAAAATAAATATTTCTATTTTAATGATGATATTATAGAAAATAGTGCTTTCAACAATGTAACTTTACCCAAACTGTGAATTTTGTCTGTGTGCATGCATGTGTGTGTATGCGTGTGTGTGTGTGTGTGCCTGTGTGTGTGCGTGTGTGTGCGTGCGTGTGTGTGTGTGTGTTAGGCCATGTATGCATACTTCTCACAGCTGACTTGCAAGACTTGCATTGTTAAACTACTTCCTGCACAGATTGGCTAGGGAAAATGAGAGGAAGGGGTAGGAAGGACCTCTTTGGTTTTTTTTTATATAAGTTTGGCAGCAAGAGGCAAAAAGAAAATGTGGAATGATAGAAATATCAAACTATAAACTGTTTTTGAACAGTCACAAACCCCTCCAACTAATTTCTGACTCTAGTAATAACATGCCAAGCCTATACCCTGCAATTTAACAATGACTTAACTGCTGTGTGGAGAAATGTTTATCATGTAACGCTTCATAATGTTTGTTTATTTATATACCCTGACTTAACACATCAAACGCAATAGCATCACACCTATAGTTATATTGAAATGCTTTGTCATTAAGATGCTATTGTGCTTATATTAAATATGCCCTTCAGCTTAATATGCTGCAATATAAAATATTATACACTCATAGATTTAATTGAACTAAATACTGGATATCCAACAAACATTGTTGCACCACCAAGACTCTCTTAGACCACTTACTGATCTGTTAAAAAGTAAACATATTCACGTAAAAGGGTATTTCTGTTAACTTCAGTTAAGTGTATCATCTCTCATTAAATAGATGTTAGCTATAGATCACTGCTCAAAACACATTGAGAGTGGAAGGAAGTAGAATTTCCTATATTTTAAAACATTTGACGTGTAAATTAATCTATTTCTTTCTCCATTTCTTTACCCCGTCTTTTACCTTTATATTTCTAGTGTGTGTGTTACAGTATATAAACTCTCCTGCTCAGCCCGTCTGACACAGGAACCAGACACACTGCAACTTACAACAACATGCCGTGCTTGGGGTCGCACAGGAAAAGACCCTGCGCTTCTGTCTCTCCTGCTGTGTACAATTCACACCGTCTCAACACACAACAAAGGAGTCAGCTCGAAGCCCTATACAGAAATGTACAGGTGTGACTAATTGCTGTCCCCAGTCATGCACGTCTAAGACCCCACCATTTGAACTTCATGTCCTATTATTGTCAAGTAAAGTTACAAGGAATCTGAAAGGCTTTTGAGTCTCGTGAGACTGAAACTGAAGCCCTAAATTGCGATGCTGGCTTTTCTCAGTCGTACCCTACTATCCATGGGAAATATTACAACCCATTAAAAATAATTGTATTTTCTCAACCACAATATACCAGTGAGATGCGTTGTAGTGAGCGTCATAGTGAGAGATTATATATTATTTTTCCTGTAGATTTGCATGTATGTGTGTGTATGTGTTTATATGTGCATGCGTGCCGATGGGGGCACTAAGGGTCACCCATTTTGCCCGCTCCAGAGACAGGAAATGACTCCAATATGGGCCTGAGTTGGGCTGTCTCTAAGATCCAGGGGAGGGATTCAGCCCTTTTGTCAGACCAGATCTCCAGGTTCAGTGAGCAAAAACGCACAAAGTGAAAAATGCAGATGTTTTCTCCGGCCCATTTGAACCTCTGGTGGAGCTCAAGGAGGAAACATAGATTTCTGGCACAGCTATCTAGGACTAAATGTCTATTAATAGAATCAGTGCGTCTGGAGATTAACTGAAAGATGCATCTTTTGGAAAAGTACATGTTATGTCCTGTATTCAAATAAAATATGGCTAAAAAGTTTCTAATGGAAAAAAAGCTTGCACTTACATTATTTATACATTATGAATTATTTGAAAGGATTCTGTTAATTCATGTTTATGTGAAGAGTATTAATGTCCGGTGGACTAAACAAATGTTATAATTCTTCAGTGAAAGATATGAAGTATAAGTTTAGCTAGCATAAATAACTTACTAGAAAGAGCATAACTTTAAACAGTTTCACCAACATTTACAATCTAGTTTACATTTGTTCATATCTCAGCACACAGTCACAGAAGGAGATATACTTGTCTGTGGAGTATGTCTAGCTCTATATTTGTGTATCTTGTAATCTTGGAGTAAGTGCAAATATTCTACCTAAATGGTCATACTACTGGACAGTCTCTCTTGGCTGTGATGATAGGGGAGATGCTTGGTTTACACAGCATGTTTCCAGCCTTCTGCACAGGGAGACTTGTGAGCACCTTACCATTATGGGTGTTCAAACGTCAGTGGATGGAAAGAGGTGTGGTTAGGGAGAAGATCAACACATGCAACTATAGGTCCATTCATTGTTGGTGAAAAAGTGTCTGACAAAAGATTAGTAGGAAGTCTGAAGAAACAAATTGCGGGTTTGGAGACGTACTATACCAATTCAGACTCAGGAGTGCTACGTTTAAGGCAGCTATAGGCTATTTAGACAAAAATTAAGGTGTACACACATCCGCAACAAAGAGACGAGCATGAGACTGTGCCTTTATATGTTTTGGGATATAGCCTTCATCAGAGCATAATGCCATAGTAAGCAGTCCACTGTCTGATTTTGGTGGATGTGCTCGCCCATTCACAGTATTTTTTTGTAAAGCAGAAACATAGAATACTTATAGAAGGTGTGGCCTGGTGTCAGCAGGTTTTCAAATGTACTGCCTTTGGATTTACAATGTTAATTTTGGATAACCAAATTAATACTTTGTAAAAAAACTAAACTGCAAATCACAATCCATATGATATTCTGAAAACATTTGATGATTGGGATTCATCCCTGGACCAGGAAAAATTTCTTATTTCATTGTTAACTTGTGACATATCCCATTGGAAATAGGAGCATATATGTTATATGCTGCGGTTTGTATGGCTTTTCTCCATACAGTATAAACTTAGCTCTCAGCAGGACAGATGATCTCATCATAGAACTAGGATGTAGGATTGAGGAGCTAAGAGTTAGGCAAGACAATTCAGCATTGATGAGTGATGTTCCAAGCATGTAAACTTGATTATGTCTATTTGCACAACAGTTAGAGGCCCTTCATTAGAAAGCTAAAGACCATATGATTTATTTTCTGTTTTTACAGCAGTTAGGGCCTATCATGCACCATAGGGGTTGGGATTGTCTTGTAAAAATTTTATTCAGAATACATTAATAATTAGTCTGTTTACATGGTATTAATTACACTACACTGACATTAAGTATATAGTACATAATCAGACCAAACATTTAGAAAGCATGAAATATGCCCAACTCTATGGAAATGGTGTAGTCCATGATACTATAAGCCGATACCTGCTGATTTGATCAACGTTCGATCTCATGGCACTAACTATATTTGCTGTTCTTGTCTGTGTGGTAGGTGGTAGGACTACGTTGAAAATTCTGTACCATATTACATCCATCATGTAGGTAGGCTACTGTCTTGTAGAGGAGATCCTCCTAGGTGGGAATATATTATGAGCCATTGTTCCTTTCATTAGCCTGCCATCATGTGGGGAAAGCAGATATTGCTGTTTAGTTGTGTGAAGAGTTACACGACATTATTGATTCTATTATTCTATTATTGGCACATGCAGACTGTTTTTAATAATTATGCCATTTAAAAAATGACAGAGTGGCCTAATTAAAATATGTAATACATGCTACCTAAAATGCGATATTGATATTTCCATATAATAAACTGAATGCTTGAAATTTTAATCTGGGAAATAAGGAAAAAATGAAAAATAAATGATGACATGCTAATTCTGTTGGTAGCCTACAATAGCCTATAGGCTTATTTTTGTCGTTGCTTGTTTAAACTTTATGACTTGCAAACTCCGGCTTTGACGTCACTAAACGCCACCATGTTTGTCCAGGAAGTAGAACGAGAACAAGCAAAGTAGTCTTTATCATACTTGTATTATTCGGTCATTCTCTCGGTTTAAACTATTTTCTAAAATCGTTGGATTATACTGTGAAGGCATACACTATCTGCGGACATCTTGAATGACGCTATTTGGCCAGTGCTGACTGCTAGAACAAGTAATGACTTCTCTTACACAGAGAAATTCAGGCCTCGTCCAACGAAGGACCGAGGCCAGTCGAAATGCAATTGCCGACCGGGATAAAGGATCTGGGGAGGAGGAGGACGAAGCACGTCGCGGGGACGACGAGGAGGACGGAAAGGGGGACTGCAAAGAAACCAGACTCACTTTGATGGAAGAAGTGTTGCTGTTGGGCCTAAAAGACCGAGAGGTGTGAGCAGGTTACTTAAGGGTTAAAGGTGATGTGCAGTAATGGTTTCCCCGCCCGAAATGGGTCTTTGCTTAGAGTTAAGTCCTTGTTTACAGTCTGTACTACAAGAAAAATAACATTACGTCGTCTTGTATTTTATATTTAAAAATATATATTAGTTTGTTTGACTCTTGGGTTAGCTACGGTACCGGTGCCAGCAAACTACAGTAGAATACAGTATACCAACATGTGAAGAGTTACAGTAGTTATCATACCAAGGCATAACCATAATACGGTGTTACGCCTAAATGGTGACGGGTTAAAACATTATTTTGCAATGGTAGACCATGAGACCGTTTTCCCAAGACATTTCTACTACCGCAATTGAACAAGCAACACTTATGTTTGTTAATGGATAATCGCCGGTTCGTTGGTGAGTGAACTGTGCTATCTGAAGTAGGCTACAGTACATTGCGGATGTTGCTATTCTGTCACGTAGCAAGTCTTGTTTTCTATTATTGATTCAGCCACGCCTTCTAGAAACACGAATTAGATTACGATGATGTGGACTAGTAAACGTTATCTTAATTACATGAATATATATACGTACATTTTTCAAATTATTTAGATTTTGATAGCTCGGTTAACGTTGAACTTTTATTCTGTTGAACTGTAGTTCTGTTTTATACCATCACGTGACGTCAACCAAGAAAATGACCATCCCCTTCTTTCCCAAATTCACCCATGTTTTTCCACAGGGATACACTTCTTTCTGGAATGACTGCATTTCCTCTGGTCTGCGAGGTTGTATGCTTATAGAGTTGGCCCTTAAAGGAAGACTCCAGCTAGAGGCGTGTGGATTGAGAAGAAAGAGTTTACTGGCGAGGAAGGTGAGAATGGCGATGTTAGTTCAAATAATCCTACCATACACAAACAACCATTCTGACTAGGGGATTGTGTACATATTCCAATCCATACCTAGTAATAAACAATACTTAAAAACAGATGTTGGTGAATGTTATTAAAGTTTCCGTAAGACAAACATCATAATTACTCAATTTAACTATATGTAACTATAGAGTACACTTTTATAGACCCAATATCTATTGTTTTTTTTTAACTATTAATATTACTACATCTACTATTTAAATCTGCTGGTTAAAGGGTGAACATTTTGCCCTCAGGAAACCTCACTTTGTGTAATATATACCCCTGGTACCAGCTGGAACCAATATCTTACTTGTAACCATTGCTACCTTCGTGGCTGGGGCACAATCACTAAAATAGCTCATTCTGTACCTCATGGTTGAAAACATATTTAAGAAAATATACTTGCATTCATTTTTATTTAAATGTTGGTCTAAAACAGTGTTCATTTTCTTTTTAAAGTCTGTCATTGCCTGGAATGCTAATATTTAGAAGCTGCTTCTGAGCCTGGTCTGTCTCTGTGTTGATGTGTGTTCAGGTCATCTGTAAATCAGATGCTCCTACAGGAGACATGCTACTGGACGAGGCTCTGAAACACATCAAAGACACCAGTCCCCCTGAAACTGTCCAGAGCTGGATTGAGCTTCTTAGCGGTGAGCATTTCCTTATTGAGATAAGTTACACATTGGCGTCACTTGCCTTAACTTGTAAAATAGAATAGTAGCAGAGCTGTTATGAAAAGGCCGCGCTACAATAGATGTTGCAAGAGCAACAATTCTGTGAAAAACACAAAATAAAATAATAGAGACATCTTTATTTGGACATCATGCATAAATAAAACATCACATATAATATCTTGAGGAAAACACCCATTATAGACCGCTCAGCTGTTGCTTTTGAGATGCCACCCACTGTACAATATTGAAACATTTAACTTTTTTAATGAATGCATCCCATACATTTTGTTGGGCATATGTTTTTTTAATCTCATGCCAAGCATGCTGTATGATTGGCTACATTCTTAAATGTCATTGTTTTCTTTCTCACCAGGAGAGACGTGGAATCCTCTGAAACTTCACTACCAGCTTCGAAATGTCAGAGAACGTCTAGCCAAGAACTTGGTGGAGAAAGGTGTTCTCACCACAGAGAAACAGAACTTCTTGCTTTTTGACATGACCACACATCCACTCACTAATAATACCATTAAACAGGTGAGTTGGACTGATCTCAGGAGGTTCACTTTTTATTTTTATTTTTTTGTGTGTGCTTGTTGATGAATATTAAAAAATATGTTTTTCTGTTACATTTTCATCGGGGGGTGAAGGAAAACCGGTGTTAAAAATTGCTAGTATCAACCAAATATATGTTACATAATGCAGCACTTTAAATCCAAAACAAAGATAACATAAAATAACACACACACTGGCCTGTCACGATAATGAATATATTGTGCAATATATGGACATGACTTCGGAAAATTTGTCAGACCGCGTTAATATTGTATTTACACACAATTTATTTTCGTTGCTGGTGAAGGGGCACCTCAGAACGAAATTCACAGCCAGCCTTTACCACGACAGTTGTGTCATGCTATTGACTAGTGTTCTGGGTCCTTGTTTTGATGCCGCAATGTTTTTTAGCGACGCGGGATGCGTACAGTAGCGACAGTAGTAATAACATAAAATGTGTTTAGGCAGTTAAACTACCTCTCTCCCTGCTTCACTTGTCGACTCCTTTACACTAGATTATTTAATATTTAAATTTGTTCATCAACAAGATTATTGTGAAATTAATGTTTTAAAATTATTAATTGACTATGCATTAACTGCTCACTGGACTCTATGCTATAGTCATTGTTGTTGCGCCGACCGGCAGCACATCCTCTTTTGCCGTTTTGTCTCGCTGGCGTGGGTCTGACCGGTGGACATCTGCCCGTGTCCCCAGCGCACCACACCCACACGTGTGGTTAGCTGATTGTTTTCAGCAGTGTGGGTGTGGGGATATATAAGGCCGGGGGTTCTTTTATGTTTTTGTCGGTTATTGTTTGCATGTTTCGCCTGTGAACACGTTGTTAGTTTACGTGACTGTTAAGCTCCTTTGCTCCGTTTGTGTTTGTTGGTATTAAAAGGTAAGTGGCGGCTCATGCATTCACATCCAACACTGTCTGTCTGTCTGTCTGTCTGTCTGTCTGTCTGTCCCTGCACTTGACAACCCTGCATCGTTGTGGAAAACTCCCTACAGTGGACTAATACAGATCGACCTTACGCACTTCGCTGCTTCTGCGCATGTGCCAATTCCT
>JAODUH010003871.1:0-11065 GCA_027564835.1 Typhlichthys subterraneus
ACTGTATATCGCGGGCTGTCAGAATGTAATGTAATACATTACATTCTATTATATTACGTAATGTTATGTAATATATTGCGATTAATTAATCATATTATTACTTGTTAAAAATGTAATACTTTTTTTCCAAGTGATATACTGTATTTATACAAGATATGCAATTTTTATCCAAATGTTTTAATTTAATTAAAAAATCATGTTATAAACATATAACACTTGCAATTTATTTATCGCAATGAATTACCTAAAGCGTGTGATTAATTGTGATTAATCGCGATTACATTCTGAAAGCCCTATATATATATAAATATATGATGTAGCCTATTGAAAATAATGTAGCCTACCCTAAATAAGCAACCTGGTAGGTATTATTGTCATTAAATATAATGCTTGAAAGATTGTATGTATATTTAGTCATAATCTGCCAAGTGCCACCCCTATAAAATGACCCTTGTAGAGCAGTTCTGGTTATGAGTATGCTAAAAACATTGTCTTTTTTATTAACTAATATTTACAGTAGTTGTAGTCATGTCAACACAAGGTACATTGCATGAAAATCATATATTTGTAGAGTGCTTTAAATTAAGAATAATGTGTTTTAGTAGTTCTTGTGCCTGCGTTTAAAATACAATGGTGTGCGTGATTTATGTGTGTGTAGGTGTGTGCGTGTGTGTGTGGGTCTATTTTTGTCCCTTTCTGTGCTTGTGCATTTGTACCAGACAAACCTCTGTGGGTGTCTGGGTTGTAACTTGTCCCGCTGGTCTACTTTTACATTTAGGGAAAAAAATGTTTATTTTTCCCTATCTAAATACTTTTTTTACACCCTGCCCAGAGTAATGGCTCTCCTCGGTTACCATAGCAACACAGGTAAGTGGAAAAGAGTACTCAGTTCTCCACACAGCATGGAACATGGTTTCTAAAACCAGTGACCTATAAAACAAACACCCACCGACACATGTGGGGCGGGGGGCATCTGAATACATCACGACACTGTACGGTATACATTGTGATGTCTGCGCCTACACTTTATGGTGTGTATGTATTTGTACAGCCTAATGTACAGTATTGTATTGTATCATATTGTATCATTTTATTCCATTGCATCATTGTATCACAATGTGCTATTGCATCATTGTATCATAACATTGTATCATCCAGTATATCGTATTGTATAACCCAGTGTTGCTCCTGGAAAATTACAATCAGTTTTTATGTGCGCATTTGTCAGAGTTTACCATAAGCCAACACAGGTGTGTGTGCGTGTGTGTGTGTGTGTGTGTGTGTGTGCACACGTACGTTTGCATGCTTATGCCATTCCCCCTATCTCTAGAAAGAAGGCGAGAGAAATGAGAAATGAGGCCCCTGAGAAGACTACATTTTGGGAGCTAAGCCCTCATCAGTCTCAGGCGAGGAGGGCCTTTTCCACCCTTCATTAATCTCCCTCTGTTTTCCAACTAACTTACCCCCACTGCCATCGTCATCATATGTGTGCCTTCAAACTGTACTCCTCAACCCAATACACCCCCCCCCCCAATCTCTTGATATTCTCATTGCCTCTTCTTCTCTTTGTTTCTTGTAGCCGGGGTTGCATTCCCCCATTGTCTCCCATGTTTCATGCTTTTAGTCCCTCACTTCCACACTCTGTAACTGCTAGCTCCATCCTTCCAGGTGTGATCCATGAGACAGGCAGTTATCTGTTTACCTGCAGGCAGCTGCCAAAGACACTGGCCATATGGTCAAATGGTTAGCTATTGTCGTTTTTGTTTTTTTGTGTTTTAAATATATCAAGAAAAGTAGCATTTTACAATACTAAAGTTAACAATGGTTGAGTGCATTTCCCCTTTGGCTGAAACTCTCTAAACTCTTTAAACCAAAGAGAGTGACTACACTGCAGACAGAATATGCAGTTGGAAACTGGTTTCCAACCGTTCACACTATTATTAATGCAACACATTGTTTGTGTTCCCATGTTCGGAGCCAGGGCGGTGTAGAAACACCAGATTGTTTTCTCTGCGCACACAGAACTGACAGCTAGCGGACCTTGAGCAGATAGGTTTTTTTTTTTATTGGATTTAAATCGCTTACAAATAATGTCATATAATAATACTAATGATGTTAGATAATCAGAAACTAATTATGCTCAGTTCATTACCAATGGCTTCTTATTTCCATTAGTTCATTGTTTGGTAATGCTTTTAACACATTCCACAATGTTTTATAAACTGCAACCAAAGTCCCCAGCTACAGTAGTGCAGACAAAGACTAGCTGGTTCAGGTATTTATATACAAGGCCGTTTGATAAAGTACTTTTTCAGACTTTTGCAACTTCGCAACGTTTCTTATATATCTTTACCTATAACTATTGCACGTCTTATGTACAGCCATGGTGACATGAGTCAGCAGTCTTGGTGCTGACAAGTGCAACAGTGGCATGAATGCTTTGTTTATCAAGGCCATGTGCCTAGAATGTGAAATGCAAGCCTCTAGCGTCTCAAGGAGAGACAGAGGACTTGCTTGTTAAAGCTGCGGCCTAAGCCTTCTTCCAGAGGACTACTACCATATCACCTCAAGGTTCAGTATCACCTCACTATCATACTGATCTCTGATTTAAACTCTTTAAAAAATCAGTAAGGTGTCAGCTCTCCATGTCGTTTCATTCTGATCTTTTGCACTTGTAAACAGGTGAAATCTACAGTAGGAATATAGGAAATTCACGTTGTATGCAACACTTATTATTATGCAACACTTATTAGTATTTAATAGTTAGTTGACCATTAGTTTCTGGATTCAATAACATTTGTATAAGTGTTATGCCTAGTTCACACTACACAAGAGGTCTCCAATATTTGTGGGGCCAGGGACTCCCTGGCTGATAGAAGGGATCCCCTATCACATATGGTATCACATATTTAGTTGCCGGGCCAACAATAATTTGTATGGCGGCATATATTGCCATGTATAAAAGTAGGGCACTAACTAATCCATTAAAATAATTACATTTATACTGTATTAAATATACAGTATTAATGTAACTATTTTAATGGAGCACAGGTTGTATGATGTTTCATCTAGTCTTGTATTGCCGTCTCATAGGCTGCAGGTTGCCGCTGCTGTCATTACCAGTCATAACACCGTTCAGGATTTGGACTCCCCAACAGGTCCATATATTTAACCTGCTAAATTTCCATGTCGATGACACTTTCAGCTTGCGTTGTAAGCAATTCACACTACACAATCTCCGCTCTCAGAGTGAGCTGTGATTTTCCTCCGAGCTGGGGCTTTTGTCTATGAGCTCAAAAAACTCATCTGCGAGCGGAAAACTGGGCTAAAGTCGTGTAATGTGAACTCAGCATAACCCTTTTTTTGACAGTTAAGTTTGGTATCATCGTAAAAAAAAAAATTTAATAATGTAAACAGTAAATTCTGATATATTTTTGTTTACATATTTATCTCCATCAGTCTGAAGAGAAATGGGACCGACTGAGGGTTTTGTCCCAGTTATTTTAGGAGAAAAATATTGACAGAAACTATTGGAATGGAAATAACAAAACTCAAAATACCACCATCATTTTCCACTTCCAATATACTGAGTATTGTATAATACAATTCTGTGACATCAGGATTGGTTGAAATGATCCACCCTGAAGTAAAACACTTAACAGTCAACATTTCTCAGATGGGAAAATTGTTCCTTTCAGTGACATGCTGCATTGTGCTCATTAATCAAACAACGTAACAACTGTAAGTCATTAAGAACATTCTTGAGATGGGGTGTTGTTGTATAGGTAACCTTCGACTTATGTTGCTAATCTCAGCAGACTCTCTCTAGGTGATTTGTGATAAGTCAGGGAAACATGATTAATTACATGCAAGCGATGGAAGCTATGTGGCTATGAGTGATTGTCTTGTCTTGGAAAATGTGAAATAAAAAATTGTTATATTTATTGTTTGTGTGGATGCATACAGTATGTGTATGCACTGGCAGAGAGGTTGCCTGCAATATAGCCATACCCAAAAGCTGTGTCTGTCTGCTATAATCTATCTGTTAGATTTCTGTTATCCTACTCTCTACTTCAACAGCCCCCCCCACCACCTCCCTTTCCCAACTCCCTTTCCTCCTTTCCTTCCTTACCACTGTCTCTCGTCCATGTCTACCGACTGTTTCAGGGTGGATCCTATAGTTGACACACGGTTTGGTCTGCGTGAGCACGAAGAGCCTTCAAAAGCAAGTCAATAGTGTAACTGTCGAGGGATGACTGAAGGGGCTCCCAACTCTCATGGACTCTGCTGGAATCAAGTCAATAGATTTACTTCAGCAGACATGCAAGAAAGTCCAATGCTATCGGCGTGTTGAACAATGACTCAACAAAACACTAAACCTGTTCTGTGTTTCAGATTAATGGACCTCCAAAGGTTTTGAAAATGTGCCTAAATTATAATTTATTATACTTATTAGATATTAGATATTATATTTTACCATAAAGCCAGAATGACGTACTTTATGTTTGTCAACTACATGCAGGTATTGTTGTTGTTTTGTTAATGTGCTGCCTGTTGAGGTTATTACTGTACGTGGATTGTATGCAGTCATTGCACAGTCCCGTTCTCCCACAGTGAGTCGCAGATTGAAAAATTAATCAGGATTTGTTGCACTAGCATGCCTACGATATGCATGGCAGCTGAAAGCACACAAACATATGGCTCAGATGGATCCAACTCCCAACCTTTGTTTTCAATTCCCCTCTCTCTCACATTTGCATCCTGCTCTGTACAGAATGTGTAATGCAGCAGAGGTACCATGAATATAAGTTTGTTTGCTGTAAGTGTGCATTATTTGTTACATGATGTATGAGGTAATAAGAATGGCACAGTGGTGGAGGCAGTAGTCTATGACATGGTGCATACACATACTCTATCACTATACGCTACCGGGGTGCCCCATCCTGGTGTTGGAGAGCTCCTGCCCTGTTTGAGATGTCTCCCTGCTCCTGATTCTAATGAATGAGTTGTAATCAGGCTTCTGAAGAGCCTGACAACGACCCTGATAATGACCCATTCATTTGAGTCAGGTGTGCATTATGCGGATTATTTATTCATGGTGCCATACCATGACAAGAAAGAATTGTGGCCTTTCAATATACACATGCAGCATGCTTGGATTGATCGTGTCCACCTATTGTCTCCATTTCTCTTACTCTCCAGTGGTGGCGTGCATAAACGTATCAGTCTGTAGTACAGATTAATGCTGGATTTCATCTTTAAAGCACAATATACATTAAATTGGGGTCTATTCATATTAATTATGTATGACTGCAAACACTGTTTGCATGCTTCTCTGCAACATTTTACACCATAAGACTGTTCTTGATGACGTTGAATCATGAATTGATATAAATCCTGTGTGATTACATAAAGGCTTTAAATCAGGGGTCCCCAATCCTGGTCCTAGAAGGCATGTTTTAGATGTCTCCCTGTTCCAACACACCTGATTCAGATTAATTGATCATTATAATGAGCTATTCATTAGAACCAGGTGTGTTGGAGCAGGGAGACCTCTATAACATGCAGGGCAGCGGCCCTCTAGGACCAGGATTGGGGACCATTGCTTTAAATACTGTAACAGACTGACTAAAACTCTTGTACAGGGTTGGTTGATTGTAATCTACAATATCAGAAGAATAAGGGCGTTCCTCACAAGGGAAGCGACTCAAATCCAAGCTCTAGTGATTTCCTGCCTGGACTACTGCAACTCCCTATTAATCGGACTACCAGCCTGCTCTACCAGACCCTTAGAGCATGTTCAAAACGCCACAGATCGCCTGGTACTGAACCAACCCAAGTTCTCCCAGATGACCCCCCTCTTCCGAGAACTTTACTGGCTCCCTATTGCAGCCCACATGAAATTCAAGACACTGATGCTGGCCTACAAGGCAGTAAAGAGAACTGCCCAGTGCCCGGAGCTACAGTACCACAAAGCAATGGTCCAGTTCCCAGCCCCAACAGGAACACTTCTTTCTACCACCTAGGCTGGACGGCTGGCACTGATAAGGTCTCAAATGTTCTCTGTCCTGGCACCACAATGGTGGAATGAGTATCGGCAACATTCAGGACTGCCAAAACATTACCCATCTTCTGCAAGAGACTCAAGACACACCTCTTCACAATCCCACTACTGACTTCGCAACCGAGTAGCACGCAATCCTAACTCAAGTATTTTTGTCAAATGCTTCTTTTTCTTCTCTCCACTCTCTACACGCTTTGGATTAATGTGTCAGCCAAGCAACGTAAATGTCAAATGTGTAGACAAGGCCAACAATTCACATCTCACACCTGACAATCAGGACATCTGATATCTTCTTTATGAGTGCTTTAGTGATTGGTGACACATCGCAGTAGTAACTGTGGTCAACATAAGGCCAGCTCCCTTTATTAACTTAAAACGTGACCAAATCAGCCAGTTATTTCAAACACCTGCATACCTAATAGGGCTGGGCGATATAGACCAAAAGTCATATCGAAACGCGTCCACAGAAGAATATTTGGGCCTTATAATTAAGCGTGTAAATCGCTTTATTCAATTTAAATACTCGATGTTCCAGATAGAGTTACTGACTACATCACGTGTAGAACATGACGTGATACATCGAGTATATTTGATGTATCGCCCACCCCTAATACCTAACATATGGAAGGCAGTGTTATGCAGCACATCTCTTTTCACGTTGCTTTAAAATAGTATAGCATTTTTAGACATTTTTGGATGGCTGGCACACCAACAGCAGGCAACAGTAATCACATATCTGGGTCACCATGTCACAGTCAATTTGAGGAGGCGGAATGTCTATACATTAGTTCTACACTGACTGTGACCCCGAGCTAGACACTGAAAAGGTTAGTCTCTTCCATGATTAGCAGGGTATCCAAGGAGATTAACAAAAATACAGGATGACGGAAAACTTACGACAAGGTTCTCTCTAGCCGTCCACCAGTGGAGCCAATGATCTCTCCCAGAGTACAGAAGGTCTGGCCCAGAAAGTCCTGCAGAAAATAAAAGTTCAATGGATTATGACAAATGAAATAGTTCAATAGTTATTATATTCTACTGTAAATCAAATAAGGATGCTTTATTTTCTTTAATAACATATTTGTACGGTTACAGTCAGTTGAAATTCAGGCTTGCCCACAAACTACAAAGACAAACAGATGGTAACAAAAAAGCTGACATATGACATGGCACAATGAAACTGACAACAAGGGCAGTGTACTGTGTGTGTGTGTGTGTGTGTGCGTGTGTGCGTGTGTGTGTGTGCTATATGTCGATGTAAGCAGGTGCCGTTTTGAACCAGGCCTACACACTGTGCATTTTGCAAATGTCCTGACACTCACAATCTGCTCTAATATTCTGTTTGAAACAACATCTGCTTTTACTTTGAAGTTGGCACTTGAGAGTTGCTTTACCTGTGCGAGCGCTAACATGAAAACAGACAAAATGTGGAGGGACACAGAGGCTGTCCACTCCCTGATGGGGAGAAAGCATCGGCCTTTGATGATAGTCAAACATGCAAAACAGAACAAAAAGGGAACAGTAAATACTAGACAAATGAAATCAACAAAATGTGGACATTTCTACTCTTAGCACGGAGATGAACTGGAAAATACCTGTATACTATCTCTTGTAAACGATAAAGTTTAATGTTAGAATAAAACAAAATAAACAAAACGTATCACTTTAGACACATCTGTTAAACCTACCTTCTACTCCCCCATATGAGTGTATTAGAAGAAAACAAAGTGCAGAACAATCAGATTAATTTAGGGTAAAATTTAAACGAGTGGGAAGCTGATTGCATTGTAAAGTATAATATGATTTTTACAATATAATTAATGAACATTAATACAAGGTCATAGAATAGAAAGACTCTTCTGAAAAACCATTAAAGAGATTTGATCATTCATATTTGGAATTACACACACTTACGTGCTTTGAAATGTTGCAGCTTCTGGAGTCGACATTGTATCTGGAAAATATATTCGTAAAGACCATATTGCAAAAACATTCACAGTGCATTTGAAGAACTCAAAATAAAAGAAACAGTCAATAGCCTACAAGCTTGAAAACATTCTTAATAGGGCCACTCTTCATCTCTCATTTAGAAACTCACTGTTTTATTTCCCTAACAATAATACAATTTGTTTCAAGAATACTGGTGATCCTGCATTGCCGTTGGATACTTGGACAGCTGCCTCCACTTAAACTCTTTTTTTTTGTAAATATTTCTTTCTTTTTTTTTTCTCAGATCTCCTTGGAGCTGCAAAATAGTTTGAAGGCGAGGATGAGCTGACACTGGAAATCTTCAAGAACAGTAATAACTCAAAAGTGGTAACACTATATCAGCACAGTAATGCATACAAGCCCTGCATATGCGAGTGTCAAACAGACCATACCTTGATTAAAAGCTACTGAATGACAGCAGGTATTATATTAAGTCTTTGTTGGCTAATTATTAGGCATCAGAAAAAGGAAAAAAGTGTACAGAAATAGCCAAGTGGGTGTGTGGCTTATTTAATCAATTAGTATAACAAGAGCGTTCCTGTTTTATAATTTGCCCTTCTTTCAGCATTCTCCAACCTAGGACTGCTGAACAGCTAATCATATCTGTGTATCTGATTGGCTTGTTAATCTATGCAGGAAGCTAAAGCCGAAGTCATTTTTTTTAGCTAGAGATTGTTTGAAATAGGAAATTTGAAAAAAGCTATTACAAACAGTAGAAAATAGTCCTGTGTCTGACCTGTTCATTTTGCAATGATAAATGCATATCCAATGGTAATAAACATAACTGTGTATACATACACATCAAACCGCAGGTTCTGTTTCTCTTCAAAGAAGAAGTCCAAGACAAACTTTCGGACAAAATCTGGATTCAGAGTATTATCAATCATCTCCGTTCTGCCGAACTACGAGAACATGGAGAATAAATAATAAATAAACAGCATTATTTCAAACAAAAACATAATTTGATCAACCATCAACAAACACAATCATACAAATACAAAATTGTCAAACACAAAAATTTATTTACTGGATGATATTACAGCCACTGATCGCGTCACACCTCTAAACATGTGTGTCCTCAGAGAATTCATGGTTGAGGCCACATCATTCCATCCCACCAGGACCCTGATCTGTATCTCCGTTACAATTTCCCATAATCCCTGCCCCTAGCTCGGTGGACTGTGGGCTACCCCTTCACAGCACGGCTCGACAGCACAGTGTAATGAGCTATTGATCCTGGGATTGTCTTGATGCACTCTCAATACCATCTGATGTCCTTAGTGCCCAGTGCACATAATCCCTGCCATCACCTATGTCCCCACCCAATGAATTACCAGGCCTGAGACGTCAGCCATGCGTGTGCCTGCTTGGTATCAAGCCCATGACATCGCCTCACAGCGTTTCTAATTCAGGGTTTGGAGGCACACTGCAGCTGATTGGTTAATAGGCACGTACGCCGGCGCTGCGGGTTGATTCTAGTGAACAACGTTACCATGGAGTTGATCTTTTTAATGGCTCTATTGAAAGGATGATATGAACATGTGCCAATACAGGATAGACAATTTTTAGAGGGTGCAGAGTCTGATAGTTTAGAGAGCAGGGGACAAGCACTCAGTGTGTCTGCTATCAATACATCTTTAGAGGGTGTACAGTTTGACGGTCTACCTAGTAAGGTTGGGATGGATAGTGAGCATATTACTTCAGGCAGCAGTAATATCTGTTTAGGAAACTCATTGATCTCTCATATACCTGTTTTGTTACGTTCCCGCTGTGCATCAAATAAACTGAAATACAAGCGTCCCCCATAACAATGTTATTTAATTCTAATAAACACTCAGGAAGACATGAAGGGGAGAGACGTAGACTGGCCGCTATTACAAAGTGAAACTAGAATTCTGAGGGTTGGTCTCAGAATTATCACTATCATCTAAAGCATTGTTAGTAAATTACCTAATTAGAGAACATATCTTAGATACAGTATGTTAGCCATGTGTCGCCACCAAGTTATATTATCTCCCATGTTGCTCGTTCATCCAAAAATGTGGTGGGGTTGAGCTGATTTCTAACTCAAATATTAATCAAAATCCCAAAGTGAATATGTGAATAATGTAATTACTTGAAAATTATAGGCTACACACTGAACTGAAACTATTTAATTTTATGATTTCAGGCAAATACATTTGAACATGTCTCGATTGCATATTGATTATTTATCTACAAGCAGGAGCTTAATATTTGAAATTGAATGCTTGAAATTGCATGCCCATATAGATACAAATAAACTGGTGGTGGTAACTCTGTTGTCTTGCCGTAGTCTTCATCCGAAAATGCCAAAGGCTTTCTAACGCTTCGACAATTGACGAGAAAGGCCATTGATCAAGTTGCAATATTTGACGAGTTGGGAATGAGAATGTGTTGCTTCATAGACTTTATGGGTCCAGTTGATATTCTAACAAATAATTTCAATACAATTCTTGGTAATATTCTAGACTCAGTTGCTCCATTAAAATTAGCAACGCGAATTAGGAGGTCAATCCCATGGTTTACAGCTGAGTTGCGCTTGCTTAAGCAAACAAATAGAAAACTAGAGAGAAAATGGCGTTCAACAAAACTCAATGTCTTCTATAAAGTGTGGAATGATAGTTTATTAAATTACAAACAAGCCCTTTTGGCAGCAAAGCATTCATACTAAATGTTAATTAGGACTAATAAAAAATCCAAGATTTCTGTTTGACACGATTGCAGAATTAACATAGACACGGTCATCTCCTGATAATCTAGTCCTCACAGCTAGTGACATGAAACTCTGTACTAATAAAATTGACTCAATTTGAGAAGAAATTATTGCTTCAACTCAATTGCAATAAAACCATTCTAGTCAAATAAATGAAGATAAAATGGTCAATGGTGCAAATATGTTTGTGCATTTAGATATTGTGACGGCCCTGCCTTGTTTAGGCAGGCCAGTTGGTCTTGATTGGCAAGGTAGGCCCTAATTAGGCTGATTAAGGG
>JAODUH010003872.1:0-10703 GCA_027564835.1 Typhlichthys subterraneus
TCTCTCTCTCTCTCTCTCTCTCTCTCTCTCTCTCTCTCTCTCTCTCTCTCTCTCTCTCTCTCTCTCTCTCTGCCTTTCTCTCACACACTCTTTTGTTGAGTTTATAGTAAGGTAGCTCTCTACTTATTTTACTATACCTTCTGATCAATGCAGTAGCAGTAGAGAGTCTTTAACAATGGTTTTTACTTTTGTATTTAGTTGTTGTATTTTATTTTATTTTACTTTGCTTTTGTATCTTAATATATGCCTTTGCGTGTATGTGTATTTTAATTAAGTTTGTTAGTACTCTTTTAGCAAAGCTGCATTAAGTTAAACCTTATTTTATGTTGTACAGTATAATTTATTTTAATCTGATTTTCAATGGCATCCCATCATTATAACTGAGATAAATTACCAGTTTGCTTCTAGCAATGGGTAATTTATTGGTCTCATTAGCTGTTGGGCAAATACTTTGTTTTTCTGTCTTTTTCTTCTGTTATGTAAAAGCCGCTGAGTGTGCAGTTCAAAATCCTCGTACATATGTAACGTTGTTTTCCCACAGGTCGGCAGCTTACGATCTTCAACAGCCAATCCACTATACAGATTGGAGGCTTGAAACAAGACCGGAGTCGATCCTTTCAGGGCCAGCTCTCTGGCCTCTACTATAATGGGTTGAAGGTGTTCAACATGGCCGTCGAGGGAGATCCCAACATTGAAATCCAGGGCAGTGTGCGGCTAGTTGGAGAATCACCCTCATCAATTACGCCTCAGTCAAGTGCTGCAGCGAACCGCTCAGAGACCTCTACATCTATCATGGAGATCACCACCACCACCGCTTCCAACAGACGGGTCAAACAGACAACTCCACGAGAACCTCAGCAGGTAAGAGACGGTTACAGTTACATTTTCCTCTTGTTACATATGTTATATGTTTATATATATATGTTTTTATATATATATGTTTTTATATATATGTATATACATTATATATATATATATATGTGTGTGTGTGTGTGTGTGTGTGTGTGTATGTATGTATGTATATATAATATATACATACATATATATATATGTATATATAGCAACAGTTATTTCTTGTTTTACTAGCTCTATTAACTGAACAATTATTCCCTGGTTTTAAATCAGTATGTAAATTAAAGGTGTATTATGTGGTATTTTAAACTGCAAAATAAGACTCTTCTATGTAAATGTACAGTATAGTGGAGCAGGTGTGTCCTGAGCAGAGAATGACATCACACTCCCTCTGTGTGTGTTGTAATCTGAGCTCCACTGTACTGTTTACACAGCTGCAAGTGCTTGCTAGTCATCTGTGTGCGTGTGTGTGTGTGTGTGTGCGCGTGTGCGTGTGTGTGTGTGAGGTCCAGGGAGCATTTGTTTTTATGAGATGCTGATATGCTAGTGTGTCATTTAGTGGCAGAAGGTCATATGCTGTACTGTACTGTAGAATAATTTTAACAGTTACTTAATGTGTACGTGTGATACTGTATACTGTGTGTGTGTGCGTGTGTGTGTAATAACTCTCTAGGTTTGACAATACATAGGGTAGGGTTTTCTTTTTCTGAGAGTATGCTTGTCCATTGCTTTTGGGCACTGCAACCTGCGGATGGAACATGATTACGGGAGACGCCACAAGTTCAGTACAGCTAAAGTAAAATGCAATGGCACAGCATGCTCAATCTGCGGTCAGGCTGCGTTTGCTTCAACACCGCGCTCGCTAACATCCGTACATGAGGCCAAACGGTCTTTCACTTGTCATAGGGTCAACAACAGTTTTTTTCTTTTTTTTCTTCTTCACAAAAAGGTGTTTTAAGGACTCCAAACTAATGTGGGATTGTGCATTATATAATACAAATACACAGTTACTCTGTTACATTGCTCATACAGTAATTAGAAATGATACAATATTAAGGCAAAAAAAAACAGCAATATAGCAGCAACCCTCCCACCAACATGAGGTCGTCATGTAGACGGTTGGAGATGTTGATGACAAACAACTGAATCATAAATATTGGTTCAATGAAATGGCATCATCGTGCACTCACCATAACAAGAGCATATAATGCAGGCAAAGTATCAGGCGGTAATTATACTCGTGATCCACGGAGTGTTACAAATGTTATCAGAAAGCATGGCTTTTGCACACAGGAAAGATCTTGATACATTTTATGCCACTTGTCTTCACATATACCCATCCACATAAAATGGGTAGCCTACATATCAAGCAATAACCACATAGACAAGCTGTGCAATGCAAATGCACTGTATGTGCCTGAACTCAAAAGTGTGTGAGTAGCCTACAATACCTTACACATGAATTAATGAACATTAACTACTACACTAATACATGTTCAGAATGCAAAAGAATGTCCCCATAAATAGCATGCTATCTGATCACTTGACATGCAACACTTGTACACAATATGGGCCTTTTTAAGGAGCTGTGTATTTTAGATATACATTTAGTGTGAATTGTTGTAATTGTCATAGACATTCATAAGCAATCATTGAGTGACATGCTCTGTGAGAATATCTGCTTAATAGCCCCTAATTCTATTTACGTCGAATTACATTTTGCCAGCTACATGAAAAGTGCAGACCACTCAGGGACCTCTTTTCTCTGATTGGTCCAACAAATCTACCTTGGCTGTCAATCAGGTGACACAGCTACAACAGGTTTGTCATTGGGCTACGCAATAACACAACCGGCTCCAAAAAAGAGAGAGCCGAGGAGGAGTGGGTGGGTTTTTATTGTTTGTTGCGTTTCAAAAATGTGCCTCATTTTATGATGTTCTTTTTTTACGTTGTTTACTTTTTACTAGCTCTCGTTGCAATTTTCATATCCTACCTAAAGAAGCTTTAATGTGCAGTAAGTGATCAAAATATTATGTTTAGGTTGTTGCTTTCATTATACTCTTTAAAGCTGTGTACCAAATCCAACTTTTGAAAAGTGATGTTATGATCGCAACCCATTTCATAGGCCATAGTCACAGCTAGCCACATGTCTTGTATTATGCAGTGCACTGATGATAAAGCCAGTGCAGTGAGAATGGATGCTGTTTGACGTATTGTCAAGTTGAATGAAGATGAATGATGTGTGTCGAAGACGTATGCTGGGGCATGTCTGCTCTTTCTGACTGCCCTTCTATAAAGTGCTGCCTTTTTGCAAGTCTCAGGTCACCACACTGAGAAAGACCGTGTCCAGGTCCTGCAAAAGAGATTCCATTAGTGTCCATTCCATAAATACCCAACACCCATTCCATTTGTTAGATACATTAAACTTTGTTATTTAGACCATGGGTCTTCAACAGGAGGTCCGGGACCCCTAGGGGGTCCTTGGAAGGTACTGCAGTAGGTCCTCCAAATTATTTGATTCCAAACGTATTTTCTTCCAAAAATGATAATGTCAGAAAAAATACGTTAACATAAATACAACTTGTGCTATACACATATAATCTGTCAATAAATATTGTAATGGTTTGTTAGTGGTCTATACTTTTATATAGGCCGCCCTACACATTGTTGTTGGCCCGGCATTTCTTTACAGTGGCATTAGAACGCATTATTACGAGCATTCTCATAATCTGACCTTCATGGTTGTGTTCATCCTCAAAGTATGGCTGTAACCTACGCAGACGGCATCATATTTTCCTCTCACAGATTGCTGGCCATTACCTAGCTTTAGAAAAGTTTATGCAGTCCACACAGATGCTAAAAAGGCTAATTTAACCTTACTCACTATTTTAGAGTCCATGCGTCTTGAATTTGAAACCTGACATAATCCAACAACGCTCACGTTCAACTGTTTTAAATGAGAAGCAGACAGACGTTGCACCGGTCCTACGGCCTTAAAGGGGAAAGCACACAAATGTTGCATCTGTTCTTAAAAGATTGATTTGGGGATTTTATGAATCGATATCGATAATTCAAATGAAGATCTTTTGAATCCACCCCAGACTTCTGATTTAAACCCTTTATTCCTATGGCTGCATATTATAATAAGCCTAGGCTTAGTAGATATTTAATTTTGGTGAATGAATATCCTGGTAGTTGACTTCTAGCCAAGAGTTTCTTGAGTTCCCCACATGCCTGCCTGTAAGTTACGGAGCAAGATGTCTAACCTGTAGCATCACTTTAATAATTGTAGGATTACGGTTACTGTATTCACTGCATAACATCTTCAAATTTACCTAATTGCAATTTACTGATGATGATACAATGATACATGTTGACCAAAGTTGTTAAGATTAAACATTTGCTTTATTTCAGAGAACACTTATTTGATATGACACAATTTTACAGTCTTGTGTAAATATATATTCAGTTTCAGATATTCAGCAATTGGCACTGCTTAATGTGTTCACTGATAAGTATTAAAAGTGACCTGAATTAAAATACTCATGGTTTATAATATAATGAGTATGC
The DNA here is from genome assembly GCA_027564835.1 of Typhlichthys subterraneus. NCBI lineage: Eukaryota > Metazoa > Chordata > Actinopteri > Percopsiformes > Amblyopsidae > Typhlichthys > Typhlichthys subterraneus. Next base: position 4,423 of record JAODUH010003872.1, read on the forward strand.
TGTCATCTTTTAGTCTGGATACAAATGCGTCCATTAAATGTAGAGTAACCTATATTTCAACTGCAGCTATTTTCTTTTGCGTACAATTTATAGGTTCGGAAAATTCCAGCACAAGGTAATGATAAAATGATTTTGTTGTGGGAATATTCAGTAATCTCCAATATACAGTATATGTAATAATTTTGTGTCGGTACACTAAATCTCAATTTTTATGATAATTGTGAAATCGATCTAGTTGATTCTGAGTTACCATTAGTACAATGTTTTTCTTACAACTTGTGCATTATTAATATCAACAGTACCTAAAACATGCTGCTCTTAGCGTGAATGTAATGCAGCAATGGAACTAAATAACATCAAAGTTTATCTAGTACTCATAATTAGATGTATTTTAACATGACACAAAAACACACACACACAGATTGACCAGTAACTTTATACAAGATGTAATAATGGCATTTGTGTTATTTTGATCATACATGCAGTTTCCAACTTTAGAGATTAGACTCTCATTCCGGCAGTAGTGTGTCAAGGCCTACACAATCCCCAGTAGTGTCTGGCTGAACTACGCATCTCCTGTCTTGTCTGGGAGAAGTAGCCCACTGTATGGGCCTGGCTGTCGTGCTTTAATGAAGTGTCAGCTTCATGTAGCAGCACTGGGTCTCATCCAATTAAACCTTAATGCACTTCTGCCTGCCTTCACGACCAATGGGGCAGCAGCGCACGGCAAGAGGTGCTGCTCATTTTCTCTGCCCACTTTGATTTAGGTCTCAATCCTCATGTCTTCCCTAAACTCTTTTAAAGGGAGAGCGTTGTTTTTTTTTATCTGGTTTTAAGGCACAATGTAGTTATTCTTTGTCATTTTCGGGACATTGTTACCTTTAATTAATTACTTAATTTGAGGTAGAGACATGCCCTGTAATCTATATGGCTTTATTAGTAGTTATTTATTTAAATTCACTGAACTAGCCCTTCACTGGTACTGTGCAGTTCTTGTCATCTGTGAGACACTTTCAGCAATGATGTCATGTGACAGCAGTGCTTGTTACTATGAATCACACTGGGAATGAGGTGAATAGTTAGAACATGTTAGAACATGTTAGAACTTGTCTGACTTAAACCAATGTGATAATAATCAGATATACTACTTTTCATGCATTTTAGATACCGTTAAAAAGCAATCAATCAGAATCATCAAAATAGACATCTGTTTTGGACAGGGTGCGGGGAAGAGAGTTTCTATAGATCCCTATTATTTCTCTCACAAAGAAGGAATTACTATCCAGAGCACCCGTTGAGAGCCTGTAACATTGATGGATCCTCACCTGGATTGCTCAGTGCTATCAACCCTGCCCAGCACACACATATACAGTGCAGTGCCTCTCCTGGGTGTTGATGTAGATGTGTTGATGGTCAGGGCCAGCAAGCACACTCAGCTCCCTCCACAGAGACATCTTCCCTAGATTAGCTACAACACGGGAGGACAAATGGGAACAATTGAACACAATACAAATAAACCCCCATAAAATATAAAGAAATGCTTACAGTAAATAAATGTGTTATCTTACAAGTACATTGGCATACTGAATTCCCACTCCTGGCTTTTCTCATGAATCTGTAAATATATGTACTTGTGTATTTAGAGTATTCACACACATATTTTGCATATGAACCAATGTTAAACATTTGATGTGCATTGTGTTCATTATGTTCATATATTTACCAAGTAAGCAATACAATGCATATGTTCAACACCGCTCATTTAGCTTCCTTCGCTTCCTTTCATACATGAACACACACATCTTCAGAGAGCTTATGTGGCTCCTAAACAGACGGCAAGATCTTCACCCCCCTAAGTGTGTAGTTTACTCTGTTCAGGCGACAGAGTGCATCTTCAAACTAATTTCTGACATTAATAATACCACATTTGGCAGACCTAAATGGGAAATTACTGATTTGCAGTGATTGTAATTTTCTTCCCTCTAGTCCACGGTTAAGATCTACGTTAATAGGAATTCCTTGTCAGGCCGCTAACCAAGCGGAACAACTGCGCTCATCACTGAGGCACATTTCATTGTATTATGAAAGGCAGACATGTTTTCTTAATAATTTCTACCACTGCGTGTGCTCTACCTTTTATAAAGGAGACTTACACGTGCACAGCAAACGGAGAGAGTTGTGAAGGAACAAACAAATGAAAAAACAAAGAAAACCAATCTCAGTATTGACACAGATGAACAGATAGGGATTATGGGGAGGACCTTTAGGATGTTCAGACATTAAACTATCTTAATAATATGCATAATATTACTGTAAGACTGACTTTGTAAAGGTATACCAGTGATGCGTGTTTCAGTTTCTCCTCCACGCTGCGATTTTGCGTTTATCAAAGGCCCCATATTGGTGGGATCAGGCACAATATATGTTTCTTTCACAATGTGAAAGATTAGGCAATCATAGTGCCAGAGATACTTGCCATGCTGGGGCTGGCAACAATACAGGTATGACCCATTGCTAGCCACTAGTGCTACTGGGGAATGATAAAGCATAGCTTAAACAGCTACTTCCTTGGTTGCTAAACAGCCTCCACTATTTATATTTTGTCATTGTACTCCTTTGAGGACACGTCAAAAAGGCAGGGGTATTACTGCTCAACAAACCTTTTCTTGTTTTGTTGTTCCATCTGACAGCAGCATCCCTCATTCTCTTCTCTATGTTTACGTACGTACTACCGAGCATTCTGTCTTCCTATTGGTTATGGAACGTAGGAATTGTCAAACTAGGCAGGAGTTGTCAAACTAGGCAGTACAAGAAATACAAACAATTTTGACATGCTAGACTTTTCGTCAGGCTGTCGTGGGCCATCCCAGACGCCACAACACATTCAATTACAGTATGTCACTTTACAAAGGGTGAAGATGTTCCTGATGTTATTATTCTGGCGCCATGCTGGAAATTTGTCTGCAACAACAAAATTGTGACATAAGTTATTACCTTACCTAAAGAACCAGGTATGAGCACGGGTACTCGAGTGCTCGTCTGTGACAGCAATGCTCAATCAAATGTTTCATGATCGATGATGACAATGCAAAAATAAATGCGAGAATTAATTAAATTAATCTCTCAATTTAATGAAATAGTCTATGTAACATTTTACTGCAATAGTCTAGTAGGTAGTCCGCTACCAAACAACATCGCCATAGTTTTGATTGATGCCTGATCAAACAGAAGGCCGATTTACTCCTATCTGCCATTTTGTTCGTAAAAAAATGATTTACGCCTGTCATCCCATCAACATCTCAGTTAAACTTTCAATAAAATTAGTATAACTTTATGAAAATTCAGTTCTTACTGACATTTTTATAAAACGTGGAAAACTGTAGTCTATTCGTTGGATTATTTGGAACTGAAAGATAAGGGCGGTACATCCAAACACATAGTGTGTGTTTTAAGTTAATACACGTACGTTATGCTCGCTACCTGTACCGCACCGGCATCTCTCTTTTTTTCTCTCACTCCCTCTTTCTCACTCTGTGTTCTGAATTCCAAAATACTATACTATATTTAATACGCATTCTGCTTCCGTATTAATGCCCCGGCTGCGGTTATGTTCGGTCAGCTTGGAACAATTTAAAATACGACGGCATATTTATAGAACTATACTGCACCGTAACTCTATGGTATCCTTCATAATATTTTTGTAGATGCTTAGTGGGTGTTTTGAGAGATCTCATTGAGAGATCAGTTATATTCCATCATCAACGCTGTCGGGTATACGAGCAGTCAAAATCACCAAAATGCATACTGTCCCTAAAGACCATGTTTTTGTTTACGAACAGTTTTAAGCTATTTAGGAAAGTGAAACATTAAGTCACTCAAAAGCACAAAAATTAGTATTTAAGTCACCCAACCGCACAATACAGGTTCTTTATGCTCCGAATATGAGCATTTTCCTTGCTTTACGGATACTGTGTATGATTGACAACTGTAGTAACGTGGTAAAAAGGTACACGGGCGTTTGATTGCGGTGACAGCTTCTGAGCATAAAGATGGACAGCTTTCATCTGCTTACCCACAGAAGAGCTGCGTGTCCTACTGGCCTCCAGGCCTAACACCCCAGTGAGGTGCCTGCATGTGTGTGCATGTGTGTGTGCGTGCGTGCGTGTGTACGTGTGGTGTTGTCGGTGGCCCATGGGTGCGCTGCCCTAGGCCCAGTCATGGGACATACTCACCCAGTGCTGACAGATGGCAATGAAAGAAGGGGTGTGGACCTGCGGTGGCCCCGGGCCTGAGGCGTTCACTCCCGGTGACAGAGCATATCCATCATCTCAGCCTCATCAGGGGCCATTAAGCAAACTGCCCTTCAACACTCTAGTATTGCACTGTAGGTGCACACGCACACCTCTGCCTGCTCAGGTGCTCTGCCACCTTGGCAGAGGTGATACAGTCATGCGATTAACGCGCGTTAATGCCTTCACAGGTAATGCATCGACACTTGTTAAATCAAATGCGTCTTTGTCAATGTTTTGGATGTAACCATTTAAACCACCATATATTGACACTGACGGTGTGTTATCATTTTAGTATATAGAGAAACAATGGTAACCAGCTGTTGATTATAGAATACTTAGTGCTAAAGTACACTAGTCTGTATGCTGTTTGAAAAGTTTCAATGCTTGATGTTCATTTTATTTACTTGCTTTACTAGTTTTTTCAGAGATTTGCTAAACAATTCCTTCAGGTTTGTTACAAGTACTGAAATTGATTTTACTTACTTTTTACTTTCAGTACATTTGAAATATATCTACCTTTCTAAGTTGTTAATTTAATTTTACAGTTTACAAATTACATTTTGTTGATTGTTTGTTTGTATTTTGTTACAAGGAAAAATATAGACGCTGATAAAAATGTAATTCATATTCCCTCTTATCGGGGACAACCGTTTTTGTGGACAACACCATCTGTTGACAATTAGTAAATGATACATTTTTGCTGGTGTTTGCCCATTCATAAAGGTGAAAATATGTTCAATATGTGGACCATTACATGAAATAGATGAATGGAATGACTTTAGGCAGTAGCAAAGTGCACAGTGATTAAACAATGTTAGGAGACTGGTGAGGCGGGGAACACATGGCAAACCATAATAATGAATCCCCGGCTCTGGTGACGTCAGTAAGACAACAAGTGCCAATGGTGACAGCATGTCTGGTGAGGCCAAAGAATGAATGAGAGATAGCAGCACATACTGCTGTGGCGTGAAAGCGCTTTTTAACGCTGCCATTAGCAATTGGTAATAAATAATAAGCGGTGAGGTAATGCATACAAACACTAAAACTATTTTCATTATTATATGTATATATATTATATGTTTGATGCATGGATGGATGGATATATACTGTAGATATAAGATGGATGGATGGATGGATAGATGTATACTGTAGGTATAAGATGGATGGATGGATGTATAGATATGTACTGTAGATATACGATGGATTTATATATACTGTAGATATAAGATGGATGGATGGATAGATATATACTGTAGATATAAGATGGATGGATGGATGGATAGATATATACTGTAGATATAAGATGGATGGATGGATATATACTGTAGATAAAAGATGGATGGATGGATAGATATATACTGTAGATATAAGATGGATGGATGGATGGATATATACTGTAGATATAAGATGGATGGATGGATAGATACATACTGTAGATATAAGATGGATGGATTGATGGATGGATATATACTGTAGATATAAGATGGATGGATGGATAGATATATACTGTAGATATAAGATGGATGGATGGATGGATAGATATATACTGTAGATATAAGATGGATGGATGGATGGATATATACTATAGATATAAGATGGATTGATGGATGGATGGATATATACTGTAGATAAAAGATGGATGGATGGATGGATAGATATATACTGTAGATATAAGATGGATGGATGGATATATACTCTCGATATAAGATGGATGGATGGATAGATATATACTGTAGATATAAGATGGATGGATTGATGGATGGATATATACTGTAGATATAAGATGGATGGATGGATATATACTGTAGATATAAGATGGATGGATGGATGGATGATATATACTGTAGGTATAAGATGGATGGATATATACTGTAGATATAAGATGGATGGATTGATGGATATATACTGTAGATATAAGATGGATGGATATATACTGTAGATATAAGATGGATGGATTGATGGATATATACTGTAGATATAAGATGGATG
>JAODUH010003873.1:0-11064 GCA_027564835.1 Typhlichthys subterraneus
GTGGCTTGGGCAGCATTTTCTTTTAACTTTCATGTCATGATGTCAACAAATTGAATTTTGAGAGAGAGAAATTAATTTACCTATTTTTCATCTGCTCTTGTTATTACTATGTTATGTTATTATGCTCCATAGTTTACTTTAGTCACATTAATATGAAAAAAAAGTATACTACTTTGGCAATATGTACACTGTTACATCATGCTAATAAAGTGATTTGAATAGAGACAGAGAGAGAGAGATCAGGAGATGAGGAAGGTGTGAGATTTATTGTGTGAGACATTTACAGTATTTACTGACATGTAGTGTAAAATAATGTGTATATATATATATATATGTGTATTTCAGGATGCTCGTAAGTAAAACATGTTTTAGCTTTAGTTCATAGTTTATTACATTACTATACTTAGAACTATATATTATAGATTGTAGCCTATTGCCATTTTATATAATTGGATATATATATTTATAAAATAATCAACTTAATAAATGGATTATGTAAATAATCAATAACTATAATTGGAGCCCTAGATACTTACAACTTTTCACAAACAGAACCGGCAAGCCGACAATTACTGTATGTTGAGCTCTCCCTCCTGCCAACACTGAGCTTTGTATTCAATAAAACACTAAATAGGGACAATGTTGTCTGCAGGGTTAGACTAGAGAGGCAGGCTGAGTTTCCAGCCCTGCAGTGGTTTATGGTAATAATGTGATGATGATGGTTTAAGATTCATCTGAAGAATCCTGTGAGGTTTACTCATGACAAACTGATCTGAGCTATCAGAGACTGAGTCATATAACAAGCTGCGAAACATATTTTAATCTTCTTTGTGGTACCAACTGACACCATGTTGAGTCATCTGTGAAGATTTCACTTATGAAGTGGGATTATTATTTTATTACACTCCACTGGCTAGTTGTGAAGCTTGGAGAATACCGGCTGGTGACTAGTAACCCTTTTCATTTCCCAGCAGGGGGTTTAATGCTATTCTAATACCCCATTATTGTAAACTTCCAACACACCGGAAATGAATCATGCATTAGCCACGACCAATTTGCCGTGACACAGGACCGTATGGTGGCCACTTTGAATTAGTCATACCCAGACGGTTAGCATAGGGTACAACCTTGCACGCTACACACACACACACACACACACATAGCCCTTCAGTCTCGTCGGGGGAAGCTGCAGGCTGATACGTGTACACCTACTGTACAGGTGTCAGACTGCTGTTGAGCCCTGGAGCAAGGCACCAGACCAGACCTCACTGAATGCCCTGTGGGTCCTGGCTCAATAAATTACTAATAATAAGTTAATGCTTCAAGCTTTTGTTCTTGTGTAAAATGTGTCCCATGCTGACTGCTGTTGCCGTGTTGGCAACTCATTTAAACTTGCTCACTGTTTAGAAACATGCTCACAGACAGAATATGCTTTTTCTGTGTGCGTGCGCATGTGTGTGTGTAAACGTGACAGTATGAACTAATCCATAATGTGTGAGTGTGTTAGTGTCTGTGTCTGCGTGTGTGTGTGTCTCATCTTTCAATTCTTGTTTGTTTGTTACTTTGGAACACACTGTTTGAGTGGACATGCACGATTCCCGATGTATCTGTTCTCTCTTACATGTAACTACACGGGCGCTCTTACCCCTTTAAGAGATGCAGGAAAAGATCAGGGCCTGGGCGGAGTGTCTCGACTGTGGGGGCGTGGCTTCCCACAGAAACAGGTGTGTGTGTGTGTGTGTGTATGTGTGTGTTGACAGCGATGATGTCATTCTCTGTCTCTTGTCACCTGGGAGCCGGCTTCTGCCTAGGTAGTGTAGAGTAGAGAGAGAGAGAGAGAGAGAGAGAGACGCACAGGTAGAGAAGGAGAGAGAGAGGCGCACAGGTAGAGGAGAGAGACACATCGGAAAAGAAGAGAGAGAGAGAGGACGCACGAAGCCGCTATCACACTCCTCCTGAGTCTCTCCCGCAGGCGGTGTGTCTAGGGGAAAACGAGCTTGGCAGGGAGCAGATGTCCTCCAGTGAGTAGGAGACGCGTGGCCATTGAAACTAATTTGAATGACGTTTTTGTTGAGGTAAGGAGAGCTCTCTTCTATCTCCCAGCTGGGAGAACTACAGCGGCGTGTGTAAACTACACAGCACAGTGGGCTGTGTCATTGTCAGGTTAACGGCAAGACGTGTATATCTCTATGCCTCTATCTCAGATGCGTGCTGACGGCTGTGTTCAGATGGTAAACGCATTGTTATGCCACGGTAGGCGGTATTCCTCGTAGGCCTACAACACCACCAAGCAGGACACGCAAGAATAGGCTGCCAACTTTGTTGCCATTTACAACAGGTGTGACGGCATCGCAGTATAGCCTGTCTAAGGTGCACAATTTGAATTCAGATAATTATTTAACCAATAGAAATAGGTTGCGGGCTTTGATACTACCTACTGTAATACGAAGACGTTGAGCTTTTTATCTGTTCAGCTCAGACTGCTGGCTCTTGCTACTGTGGTTGTAGCTAATCAGCTCCCCTAAGTTAACGGTTAAATACATATTATATCATTGATATATTGAGTAGCCTCCATGTTGTCGTTAAGAAGAGGCATCCTGATTTGAGATGGAGATGATGTATTTCTGTGTTTTTTTTTTTTAAATATTGACTTCATACGTTTTCAAAATATTTGGTAATCAAAAAGTTATTTTAATGTGTAATTTGGCCTCTACAAGGAGAGAAACATGAGAAGTGTCAAGCAAATGTTTCCGTTTCTTAATATACTGACACCAACAGGATAAGGTAACAGAAAGGAGCCTGTCATTTATTGTGGTGTTTGCACGTTATTTGGTTCTGCAATGGTCCGACCTATATAGGCCTATATTGCTGATTCTAGTGAAGCGCTTAGATAGGCTCATATTTAAATCCAGTCTCACTATTTATTTTACTAAAACATTTGTGTAGAGAGTAGTAGTCTGCTGACATCGCTCTAGTTGGGTTTCAGCTGAATGCCCGAAAGCTCCTAGTTAAAACAAACATGGTGGGGAAAGGGGGTGGGGGGGGTGTGTAGGCGGACCCTGACCATCCTCTGCTTGTTCTAATGACCTCACCAGCCAGCAGGTGTCTGCTCTGTGACAGCTTGGATATGTGCTATACGGTGTGAAGACACTCACTACTGCCCAAGGGTGTGTGTGTGTGTGTGTGTTTGTGTGTGTGTACACGCCTGAATGTGTGTGTTTAATCATATGACTTGGGGAGTAAACAGTACAGGTGTAATACGGAGAGGATGATGTCATACAGGAAGTGGACAGTACAGTTAAATGAGCAGCACTGTGGCACGTGCACGCACACACACACACACACGATCAGGGTAACTCTACCGTATACATGGTGTCATATAACAGTGCTTAGTCCTAATACAGGGGATTGAGTTCAGTAGTTTAACTGACTAAATACAGATGAGATTGGTTGGTTGTTAAACCACAGTGTCGGGCTGTTTTAAATTACATAGAATTTCACTGAAACTTTAACTTCAAATGCAAAAATGCACTAAAAGTTTTTATAAAACAAATGAGAAAGTAAGACACAGTAGCTACATTTTATAGATGTAGTGTTTGAGATGTGGGTTTTAGTCAGCACAGAGTGACAGAATAATACTTTTTCACAGTATTATGAAACCGGTATTAGTAATAATTACCACTGTTATTAAAGGTATAGTCAGCTAATGCAAGATAATTGTAAGATAATGTTCAAATTCACCAAATATCTAGAATTTCGCTAGGTTACCGTTCTGTGTATGTTAAAAAATGGATCTGATTCTTCTTCACAGCCCTCGCTCCGTAAATAGTAAAATAAACAACAAAGCCATAGTACTACACTTTGCTTCACAATGCATTTTAATCTGCAGAGGGATAATGTTTTCATTTCAGTTCAAAGCTAGCAAGCGTTCTTGCGAATAACTAACCCTTCCTTTAACTTCAGATAATACACTTTGTATTATCTTCTTGTTAGTTAGTATTCTTATATTAGCATTATTTTAAGTCTTCTGTCCAGAGTTAGCCAGAAGAAACTGGTCGCACGGTTTGCATCCTTTTCCAGTTTAGCACACATGCACACACACACACACACACACACACACACACACACACACTTGCTGTCCCCGAGGAACTGCTTCAAAGCAGGAACAAAAGCAAGACAAACAACAGTCACATTAATTGACCCAGATGAGGTCTTGCGCTGCAGCCTGGCTCGACTGAGTGGGGCCTGTAAGGAGCTCACAGACGGACAAAAAGCATCCCCCATTGTCCCGGTTGGGATGCTTTGTATTCAAACAGGAGCTTTTGTCTCCGGCATGAATGGCCTGTATTGGGATTGCACTCTAATTGCTTGAATCAAAGCTACACATACAACTTTGTTTATACTGAAGGCCTTTTCTCTTCTATCTGTTATGCACCTGCAGTTTGCCTCTATTTCGGTCGTTGCCAAACTAAGTTGTGGTCAGGAGATTACGTTACAGTGGTCACGAGAACCTTTAAAGAATAGTTATTTTATTAAATAGGATTTAATTGTTTTTAATTATATACAATAATATTGTAATATAATATATTTTTTCCATGTATTTATGTGATTTCTTAAAATATTTGTACGCTGGGAAAATAAGCAGCTCACATTTTATGACCTCTCCCAGCTATGAATGTCTTGGGAGAATGCTACTCTAGTTGAACAATCAGGTGTTTGTGTGGAGGAAAACAAATCTCCATCTTTTCCTTTTATCACAATAAAAGCCCACTAGTGCGCTGACTCTGTTACGCACAGTTGTCCAACACAGGCCATTTGGCCAGACAACATGTCATGAGGGTGCACACACAAGTCTAGCCTCATGGCACGACATTAAGGGAACGTGTGTGCGAGAGAAACAGAGGTGTGTGACTGTGAACAGGAGGAAGTGTTGATTGTCATATTTTATTTTGTCGAGAGACGTGTTTTTTTTTTTAGAGCATCAGGGGAGTGCGTGTGTGGAGCCTGGTGGATTCAGATAACAAGACAGGCTCTACCACCTGTAGGTAGATTGTGTTTTTTGAGCTGGTTCTCTCAGGTTTGTGCCTGTATCCTCCGCCGCTGTGCCTAGATTCTCTGTGATAGCTCTGTTTTATAAATAAGCATATTTTAACACGAGAGCCCTCTAAAGGGCCCAAGCAAATCAAAATGTGCAGTAAGCTCTTAAGGCCGCCACCCACTGAAGGCGTCGACGCGCGTCAAGAGACACCAGGATTTTTGAACTAGTTAATTTTATCGGGGCATTGCCCACTGGCAGGGTCTGACGCACGTCAACACCAAGGTCAAGGTTTATTTCTTGGGCGTCAAGCCATAAACATGCATTGGATATCTGCAGGTTCCTGAGCTCCTCTGTTAATTTGACTTTACCTTTCGAACAACGCCACCAGGGGGCAGTAGCCTTTACTGTACATTTACATTTACAGTTGGCAGACGCTTTTATCCAAAGCGACTTACATGTAGTACATTTGTCAGTAGTTGGACAGGTCATATACCAGCAATTATTAGCAAACAATCCATCCAATACATCACAACCAGAGCTAGAATTCCAAGTACACCGTGTCTGGTACTGTAGTTTTAAAGACAGGGTAAGTCCCTCTCAAGAACACTTGCTAACTTCAAATCAAAACAAACACACCTCTCCCTTCTGTGCCATAGGGTGCGCCCTCACAAGCTCCGCCCCACACATTGGAAACACATTGTAAAGGCTAGGATATTGTTGATGATGTTGTTGTGAGCGGTGTTCGCCACGTTGTTTGTGTTCCTATTTACGGAGCCAGGGCTGTGTAGAAGTGCCTGATTCCGATTTTCTAGCACGCACAGAGAATGTAAGCTAGCAGACTGCGATGAGATGAATTGTGAATTTAAGACCAAATGTATTTGCTTACAACTGCTAACTATACATTTAACTGCCACCTTGATTGCTTTACAGACCGTAGAGGAATAATTGCTGACAACAGCTGGGTTTACGTGGATGTGATCTCAATGCGTTCCGGTTTCTACATGTGCGGTTGCAATCAGTCGGTTATGTACTCTAAGTCACGTACAATCAGTCGGTTATGTACTCTAAGTCACGTACAATCAGTCGGTTATGTACTCTAAGTCACGTACAATCAGTCGGTTATGTACTCTAAGTCATGTACAATCAGTCGGTTATGCACTCTAAGCAGTCACGCTACGACTTCATTTTCCTCTGGACTCGAGCTCAGATGGAAAGCGCACTAGCAAGAAGGGTTAAACTGGTAGCATCTAATATAGACTGTATAAATATATAACTGACAGGTGATAATAGGCCCAACACCATTGTCCAAATACAGTACATAATGTACTGTATGTCGCAGGGACAGCAGGAATGCTCATAAAGGATAAGGATAAAATGCCAAGTTAAATACAAGGCCCATGACGCATTAAGAACTGTGCTTATCACAGTTCATATCATTGTTGGTTTACAGTAACTGCCCTACTCATACCAGTATACTATCTTCTAAAGTACCTTGCATTTTGACCTTGATTGTCCCAATGAGAGCTGAGGCCCTTAATAGGTAGGCTAACATTACTACTGTATCTGTTTAGTCACTGAGGGAATAGGCCACCTTATCTTGGCAGCATAGAATCTTTCTTTCCTTCTTTTTTAAGATCTAATCTAAAGGGAACCTGTTACCCTGGCAGTGTTCTGCTCTTCCCATTGGGATGAGAACCTTGACTGCACTGTGTGAAATTTTGCGAGTCGGGCAGTCAACAGTTTCTATTGACTTAACTAGATAACTGCGTACTACGTGTTTAGCACAGCTTCTCCCATGGTGTGAAGTTCCACAAATGTCTGTCAAGATAAGCGTCACCTCTGGCGTATCTATAGGACAGTGCTGTTGATCTTCTGGGCCAAGGATTTTCCTGTCCTGCGATCAAGCCAGCCCACATGCTGAGTGCTTCAACAACCGCCCGCCGACTAATGGAAAGGCTGTCTTGTCCTCCCTTCCTGTGAACCACCACAACAAAATCTCGTCTGAACATAGTGTATCTTTGTAGGCTTAAAGTGTTGGATTTGGTTTGAATTCAGTTAGTTCATAGTGGTGCATAAAGTTTAGCTTGAAAAGCTTGTCTCCTTTTTGTATTAGTGCTGTCAGAATGACACATTTCAGCCCCAGATCTCTGTCAGTGTGTGTAACATAACTGTACAGATGGGGTAGAGAGTGGTTTTGGCTGGGGGGGGAGTTGTCTGCCATTGTTTAAAGTCTGCAGGTAATGACGCCTGTTTGTCACGCCTTCCCGGCTTCCCCCTCTCCCTGCTCTGCGCAGGCTCCGGTAGGAATCTCCGGGCCAGTGGGACTTGAGCGGCCGGTCTCTCATTGGCGAGCTGCTTGTCTCGGGTCTGTTTGAAAACGCAGTTTTTATACATGAATGAAATATTACATTTACGAAATACAGTAATAGGGGATCCGATCCTTGCGGAACTGGTGAGTGTTTCATTTGACCAACTATCTTCCCTTGTGTCAGCAGCCTTTGATTTGTCGGCTTGCTATAACCACCGAACTAAAGGGATATAACGGGGCAACCGTATCCTCCATTCACTGTGCCGAAAATGTGTTCGCGTTGGCGTAGTCTACAATTTGGGTAGTTATAATCTCGTCCGTATATTAGGCTATATTTATAGCCTAATATGTGATCGCATTTCATGTTTTGTGTTTCTTGTTTAACTTTTACTGTAGGTAAGGCTTTCATTAAACATCACTTAACGATATGTTAATGAATTAGTTCATTACATGATTCAAACGAGAATCGTGTTTCTTCTGAAAACTGCATAGCAAACCGCAAACTTTCTTCTCGTCTATAAAATAACTGCTTGTTGTTATTATAGCTGAACCGGACGGTACAGGACGGTACAGGACGGCAGCCTACAGCGGGGGGTTTCATCAACGACGGCTGTTCCTTTAGAAAACGTTCCGATGATCGCAAAAGTAGTAGCCTAGCCTTCCTAGGTTATACCGGTAGCACTTTGTTCTAATCTGTCCGGTTCAGTGCTTGATCGCTAGCCTATCATATCTGTGCCACGGATGGTGTTAGCGGACTCCATGCCTTCATTTTTCTATAGTGTAGTTTTCGTGGAAGTGATGCGATCATGTGATGTAATCCTCCCCAGAGGAACTTGTTTGACCGAAGACATACTTCTGGATAATTCATCATCTTATTACATTTATTTATTTTGCACCAGAAAATCTTTACATTTAACTTTAAAAGTAAGAGAAATGTCTCCAGAAGTGTTTTCCCATCAAGCAGAGTGAAGCCCTCTCTGAACTAGCCTACTCATTCATTTGAATATTTGCTTCTGCTGCGCCTAGCTACTGCTATGTGAAATATGAAGTTCCTTTTTGTTTAAACTTTAAAATCAATAGCTTTCTCACAAACACAGAAATGTCCCATGCCACTTGTCAGAATCATTGTATTAATCCTGAAAAAACTATGATTTCTATGTAAAACTAGATTTTAGCCAAAGAATACTGTTAAGAAACAATATCCTACCATCTGTATGGGTGATTTAATACATACAACATCTACATACAGACCCAGAGACACATGTCTTGTTTAAATCTGTTTGGAGGAAAGTAAATGGAAAATATTTCTCTCTCATATAATTACAATGAACCTACTGCAGAGCTCAAGTAGACCAGCCCACTGCTAGTTAAGTGGTACAGTTAACTAGAGAATCACTACTTGTATTACACCAGCACCAACCCCACACGGCCATTGGGTCTTCTGCCCAATACTGTTACCTTGACACGCCAGTAAGACAACATCCCATAATGGTATTTTCACAGATTCAAAGTGGTTTACGATGACTCTTGAGGTTGGAACTGTCTGAGGGACTCGTGATACCATCCTGATCGGAACAGTATTACTGGTTGATCGGCACACTGTCCCTCAAAGATAATTGAATTGTTCTGGCTTCATCCGTCGTCTAGACCAAATGTAACGGGCTACGGAGCAGAATGTAGCCGTAACATCATGTGGCCACATGATGAACACGTTTGAAAAAGAATGCGATAAATATATATTTTTGTCCTGATTCCATCATCCCTATAGGTTGACAACTACTGTAGACCTAATGCCTGTCTTAACTGGTTTCCTGACACTCGTAGGCCTACACTAGATCAGTTTCCCCTTTTAGCCCGTGTAGCTAGAAATTAGGTCTGATTACATAAACACAGTGAGACCACAGTAAGACTATTAGGCCACTGTTAGGCTTCGTTTTTAATACCTAACCAGCCTAGAGTTTACCGACATAGGCCCGCATTTGGAAGGGTGCCGGGCAGCCCACGGACATGTGTTTTGTCACCTGGGTTGTTTGCAGGGGATGGGATGTGACATTTAACCAGCAGCACTAAGCCCCCTTCCATACCACCACAGACCCTCTCTCTCTCCCTGCCCCTCTGGCGTGGGTCCATGGGCACTGGATGTTAGTGGCCGACGCTCTGCCAAGTGCCGACCCTGCAGAGGGATTGAGTGGTTCGGGCGTTCTGCCAGGCTGATGTATGAGAGGTGATTACATGGCTATAGAGGGAAAAGTGTGGAGGAGGTGGGTGGATGGATGGATGGATGGTTGAGGAGCTAGGGAGGAAAATAAGGAGGCAGGAAGAAGACAACAGGGAGCAGAAGATTGTATGGAGAACAATATGTGGTTTAATCTGCCACTGTGATAGATTGGCATTTTGTTACAGAACCTAATTCTGCCAAATAATGTATTCCTCCGCAGATAGGATAATATAATGGGGAAAACTACTAGTGGGGAAAATCCCACTAGTAGCCAGCAGTGAGCAGATTCTGGTGAATCTTATCTGTTAAGGAACCAGACATTCTGGCTAATGTCCAGGCACCAGTCAGAGGACATATTCTGTTCTGAACATCTACCTGGCCACTACAATCATTTAGAATAGGAGGGGGAAGTATATTGTAGCTATGGTGGATGACAATCTCCTAACTGAAGCTGTGGTTTATGTGCAGTACAAATCTGTGCGCCCTTCACGAAAATGCTTATCATTTAATGTGAATTTCATCCATTTGCCTAAAGTGTCCATATCCTTAACTGCCCATTACACACAGTACATTTAACTGTGCATTTCACTGTAATTAGCTTTTCATTGGCGTTAATGAAACCAAAGGACCCTAATATTTTCCCTCATTACACAAAAAAGCCAATTCTGTCTTCCTGAGGTATTTTTATCCCCCCTATCTATCAACTCTGATGTAAGCCACTAGGCTGGACGAAGATAGTCTTCCCATCAATAATGTCACCAAATGGGGTTGTCTCCTTTAAACTTCTCATTCAGCTCCTTCGCACATCACAGGGCACAGTGTTGGCTCTAACTGGGTTGGTTCGTTTCCCTCCTTGAGCAGTCAGTCCCAGCTTGTATAGCTTCCTACTGTGAAATCAGAAAAATCACGTTATTAATGTACCATTTACATTGGCCCGGCGGGGAGACACAATAGATGCATTTCTCAATTTAAATTGTACTTTTCTCTTCTCATTTCCAGTGGAAATGAGGCAGCGTTTTGGTTTTGCTGCTTAACGTGGTTTTAATTCTCACAGCACCGAGACCTAGACGTTAATAATGTTTTGAAGCAATAGAGCATTCACTTTTTAAACTGATTTTTATAGTCTCCTAGCAACATACTTAATGACATCTTTTCCACAGTATTTACCACAGTATTTAGGCTCAGCCATTTACACTATTCACTGCTAGCATGAGGCTAGCAGTTTTGCAATTGGCCCACGTTGATGAGTTTAAGACACTGTGCCTCCTCGCTAGGGTGTGTTTGGTTACTTGGGTTAGGTTAGCTGAATAGCTAGCTGCTGTAGGCAGACTTCAGGCAGCTTGCCAGACATGCAGGCAGACTGACAGGCTGAGAACCAGACAGGTAAACAGGACAGTCACAGCCAGGCCCCATACTCAGACTAATCCCATGCAGACACGCAGCAGCGTCTGATCATGCTAATCCCCCCCCCCACCCCCCACCCTCTCTCTGTGTTTTCTT
>JAODUH010003874.1:0-11064 GCA_027564835.1 Typhlichthys subterraneus
ATTAATACAGATATTGCAATTTTCATTATCAATATGAATCGCAATATCACATTTGATCAATACCGTGCACCCCTAATGGGGACTGGGGAAAAGTATACATTAGCTAAGAAGGTATAATGTAAGGGATAATAAGCCAATTCACTTTGTCAAACAGTGAATATTTCAGCCCAAACATAGTGGTGCAGACCGGACCACTTCACCAGCCTTGGCCTATCCCAGCCTTGCCAACATGTGCCCAACATGGGCGCTTTGACAAATGACAAAGAAGCAGAGGTGTCAAATATATGTCGATTCAAATATCAACAACCTTTCTCCAGCATCGCTGACTCCACCTTTAAGTAGCAACAGCCGTTGGTAATAAATAACAACAGCTAGTGATCCATAACCTAATACATAACAGTATCTTCCCTGAGAAAGGGACTGCCATTATACTGGAACACATTTCTCTCTTCACATTTCTGCACTCCCCCAGAACCAAAGACATCATCCGCACTTGACGGTTTATGTTGGTGTTGTAGGTGTAGGTGGTAGGGCCTATGAGACTATGAACTATGTGCTCTACTGGGGTGGGGAGTAGAGACAAGTGCACTCAGTGTCAGAGGGGTGTGTGCTCTCAAGAGCGTCACTCCAAAAAATAGCAGGGAATTATTTTGTGACACCGCTTTCAGTCACGTGGGCATTTCTTGATATAAATCAGGTATAGTAGTGCATCTTTAGAAACAGATTCATGAGCAGGCACCCTATGAAACCTACCACAACAACAACCTGAACTTCGGCCCACCTGTGGATTTCGGGTCCTAAACATTACGCGTGCGCTGCTCAACCCTGTTGTGTACCATTGGACGGTGTCTATTCCTAAACAGTGAGCTCCTGAGCATTTTAAGGCTGCGTTATGACCAAATCCTCCCGGAGGACTGTCGTGCCATGAACCAGTGTTTACGGAGGTGACGAAGACACAGAGTTTGAGATGAATAAATAATGCCTGGAATTACTCCTGGCCTATTTTTAGTTCCCCTGCAATCGTGTCTTGTCCCTCAGCCATTTTTTTCCCCTTGTTATCTTAAAGCTTAACATGCCTCAGCTGCCATGGAAACAGAACAATTGTTACATACAGCTATAAAAAGGAGGAGGGGAGTAAAACCAGATAGACACCATTATCTTTGGTTTGCGCATTCCACTGAGATCTAAAGTCTTCTGTGTGTTTGGTAGACGAGGTGCAAAAACCAATGTCTGCGCTTGCTTTTCTCCTGTGTCTATTTTTCTAAGCGAGCGAACGAGTGAGAAAAGATACAAGAAGAGATCTAATGAAGCGGTACTGTGTGTTCACACCCTGCCTTAGATCCAGCCAACATCACTGCAGATCCCACGGGGGTCCACCTTTCCTGAGCCTGGCTCATGTACAACACACGTCACTGGGAGAGACATGCTGCTTGAGGTAATGCGCTTAGGGCAATCCTTAGACAAACAGACTGAATGCTTATTTCTAAAACGTTATAACAGCAAACAGGGAAATGGCATCCACAGTTGCATGTCTGCTAAATAAAATGATAAACACAAAGATCATAAACATTAGCTTTTTTCCCCAATTGTGTGTCAATTACAGGTAAAGAATCTCCTTGCGACAGCAAGTAATCCACCAAGTTCCTGTAATAAACATGTGCCAATGTCCTACAGTATGAGAACACAAGCAAACAATGTTACACAATGGAGGCAGACAGCAGTGGCAAGGCAAACTGGAACAAAGCAAATGTACTGACCATACATAAAGTCAACTGAGGAATTTCAGTGGGTCAGTCACAACAGCATGAGTATGACAATAACAATTAGCATATACTGCCAGAGCTACTGTATAGAGAATGCCTGACTGGGCTTTTTGCCATGGCCCTGGTTGGCGTTTCACAGCAGACAAATTCAACAGGACTACAGCAGCAGAGGCATATGTACTTTGGACTAGCAACACACCTGTACTACTTTTACAACACCAATTGCTGTATACAGTCAGGGCTGTGAAAGAAAGCATTATGATTTAAAGGCTGCTATTAATAGCTGCTGGTAGTTAACGATAGTGATATATACAATGAATGTTCTTCCATTAGAGAGGCTTTGAGAGCATTGATTGTGTGTGTTTGGTGCTGTTCTACACATATTTCCTCTTTGGAAGACCCCTAACGTCAGTCTATTGCAGATAATGCAACCGTACTTGGAATAATTGAGTCAGAGGAAGCAGGTACTCTCTTCCTCTTGTCTTTGGTGTTTTGTGTTTAAGCAACAGACTGGAGCCAAGTTATCTCATCAGTGCAAGTAAGACCGTACCAAAGCCTTGTATTGATAATTTAGCCTGGCAGTTTAAATTCCCATAAGAGAATTCATTAGTGAAGGGGTGTGCAATACGGTAGTAATAGAATTTTGTGCGAGGTTGCATCCAGTAGCCTAACAGCGGGACATGCCATATACTGTACGTGACAGAGTCACAACCTACTATATCATCATATCCATTTCTAGATTCAAAGCCTTGATTTTTTTTAAGTGGTCCATCCATCCATCCATCTTCTCCCTCTCCAGAGTCGGGTCGCGGGGGCAGCAGCTTCAGCAAGGGACCCCAAACTTCCCTTTAAACATATTTTTTATTCTATATTTTCTAAACTATGAAGTGTCTCACATGCCTCTGGCAGTCACAACAACCCAAGTAGCATGGCATGCGCACACACAGACGCGCACACACACACACACACACACACGCACGCACAGCTCCTAAGCATCCAATATCACAAGGAACATCAACAAATTAGTTTGGGTTTGATTTGTGATTCAAGAGGCCTCTTGAAAGATTAATTGGTGCCGTCATTTGAAATGCAGTTCAACTGAAAAATGCACCTCTCCCACCCTCTTTACAGGCCCTCCATTTGGTAAACAACTAAATGAGCTCTTCAGTCGGTTAATGTGTGGAAACCTTTCTCAGAGTGGTCTACGTTTAATGATAATCTCCAATGCCATCCTGCTAGAGCCAGTAATAATGTGTGGGAGAAAACCATGCAGCCAATTACATCGTTTGCTTACTAACGTTCCAAATCAGGACAAAATGTCTGTGGAGTGGACTAGATAGAAAGAACAGGAAACCACCTTCGAATCTCCACAGCCCTGTCTCGCCTGAGAGCCCCCCTTTCAGTCGGCATAGCGATGGTGCCAGTAGGAGACCTGACAAAGGCAGGGTCGAGCCAGAGCGGCCCTCTGGAAAGGCACGCCTGAGGCCCTGGTTCAGGGGGGCTGCTGGGAAATGGTTCACACACTCTAACCAGACAGCTCCCCCTGGGGGGCGGAGGGGGAGGCGGGTCCGGACACCCTTCTGGTACAATTATCGTCTGCGTGTTAGGAAAACTAACCCTCTTGATATTTTCCTTCAGCCCCATTCTTAGGAAGGTCCTGAATGACATTTGTATTGTGGGAAGATGAAAGGAGCCCCGGCAATGGTAAAGGGCAATGAGCTTTGAACAAGCACGGACATGCAGCAAACTCTTATAGGTCACTGGTCAATACAGTGGAATAGTGAATCACTAGTATTTAACCAAACTGATGGGTAAGAAGCACAGCCGCCAAATGCCACAAATCAATCTGAATTGAGTTTTACTGTCAGGTGGTTAAATTAATAAATGTGATAAACAACATCTAGCTCTTCTTTCATCTGCTTACAAAGACCCATGTTTGATCATGCAAGGCAAGCAAACACTATAAATAGTGTTTGCACTATAAACCGAGGCTATCAGGACCAATAACACATCACATTGATGCAAGGGGACTCCTGTAGCAAAGAAGATCACCTCAGCAGGGGCGCGTTGCCATGGAAAGCATTATCTCAATAGAAGTAAACTTCCAGAATAAAGCAATCATATTCACGTCATAGGTAAGCTTTTGGGCTGTGTGGCCTAAACTACTACTAACTACCCCTGGTTTTTCTTGGAGTCATGATGGAGCTTTTCTGTCCTGACAGTTGCAAACACACAAGGCTTGGGGCCTCCACAGACCTTGGCAGACAGACCATGTAGACTATATTGGAGCCTATGGGGAGGAGAAACTAACAGGAACGGTATTGCGTTCAGCAAGTTAAATTGCAGTATGAAGCACACAATACACAGGAGGTTAAACACCTCCACAACAGCACATTTAATATGGGTGCATGGTTTATAAAGTGTGGAATATAATGTTATATTTCTACAGACCTTCCGTGTTCCTTTTACATGCAGGGGGAGGGACAAAACTAAAATTACATTTAATTAAGGAGGGCTGTTTCTTTTCCATAGCCTGTGCAAATGACAAGACTGGAAATAAACAATTAAATCCCTGCTGCTATATTTTGTTGCACTGTGTATAGACAAAATCATGAAAAGGCATGGGTTTGTTCAAGGGCCATGCGTATAGCACTTGGTGAATAAAAAATGCACACCTAATGGTAGACTAAACCAAATACAGCACAGGCAATGCATGTCTACAACCATTTATACTCTGTTGCATGGTGGGAAATGTCATTGTAGACTTGTAAACACTAAATACTGGACGCCTGAGAGCCTGTACAGACTTGGGCCATTTTCTTCGTCGAACGTTTCTTCTGCCCCTTTCGAGTTGACAGATTCGGATCACTGTGCTCAGCGGTCTACTGCACAAAATAGGCATGGACTACTGCCGGGCAAGTTATTCGTTTCATTATCACTGCGTTGATACCGGGTATTTTAATATTATGTCCTTGTTGATTATTGTCAATGATTTATTGTAGCTAGCTGTAAACTAACCTAGTTGGACTATGGTGTGAGCGCGTGTCTAGACATAAACAGCCTACCTGTTGAGTGTGATACGTAGCTGGATTTGCGCAATAGTGGCGGACACTCACCACTAACTATCTCAGAGCGCGTACCGGGGAAAGCCAAGAAGTCCACAGTTGCAACTACCCACCGGCCACCATCTTCGCCGTGGACACCAAAAGCTACAGCTCATAGAACACACTGATATAACTAATTGCTGCTGACAAGGTTCCGTGTCACAGGCTATTACTATTAGGCTGGTCCCACGCTGGAGCACCAGTACAGTTCAATGTACGTTCTTGAGCGCAACTGAGAGGGCTGTACCACATGGTAGGTATTGAGGGGCGTACTATGTTCACGCAGGATGATAATTCAGTGATGTCGGTTTTACCACCGTTTCCAACTTATTCAGTTACCTGATATCAGAGACAATTGTTTTGCCACGAAGACTGCGCATTTCGAACTAATCGCTTATAATTAAAAGTAACGCAAAAAACGACATGATTAGGGCATTAACACAACATGGTTGATGCGCAATATTGTCCAATAGCAGCAGCAAATGTGTTGTGTTTTTCATCAAAAACGACCCTATCGCACCAATCGGTAGATGCCCATCACCATATTGGTATTCATATCCCATCAATGTTATTACTTATTAGGCCTGCTGTTTAGCCTATCCAATTGTATTTAATATGTTACTTGATCAAACATTATCATGATTTTAACAGTTTTTCTTTATAACCTAATTTTCTCATTTCAACTGATGGCTCTGCTGGCAAGAGGTTATTCACACAGGTGACAATAGATTCCTTAAGGAAATCAAGCTTAATATATATATATATATATATATATATATATATATAGTTTGTAATTGAAACATTTTCGTACAAATTGCCAAGAAAACAATATTTGACTATTAAATGTGGACCGTCAGGCAATTCAAAGGGACTTTCAAGCGGTTTGTTATTCGTGTTTCTATTCCATTCGCTTTTTTTCCACAACTAATATAATGACACGAATAACTGTTTAAAAGTAAATGTATTCTCTTAGCTGTGCTATATATGTATTAGAATCAAATGTATCCACAACTTAAAGGTAAAATATTTTTTTATTGACACTTTATACATGTTTCCATTATTTATTGACAGTTTGATTTTACTTAAGGCAATGTATGTGACACAATAAATTATTCCACGTATTTATATTTTTGTCCCCAGCTGACATAGACATCAATTTATTATGTAGGCTAATTTAAAAACTAGACTGATATTATAGACTAAACACGTATAGGCTATACCAATTAATGTATACCATATCTGCCATAAAGTAAACATCCCTCGATGCAATAACATTTTCTTTTTTTTTTCAGAAATCCAACTTCTTCTCAGCTCACTGCATTAGTCCAAATGTTTGAGTGACAACTTATTTGAACGAATCACAGATTGTATTGAATTTCGGGGTGGGCGTTTCCTAACGAGTTGACAACAGACAAGAACGACCTGTTTGACTTGATTGCACAGAAACATCGAGAGTTTCTTCCAGATTATTTTGTACTTTTTAATATAATTTCATATTGCTATCTTGAAAGTAAACAACATGGGAGCGTGTATGGCGCTATGCTCTATCGCCAGCTGTGTAAGTAACATGTATTTTATGTTTAGTGTTTTGTTCTAGGCGTTAGCTGTGTCTAATGCGTTTTGTAATGTTACGTTAGCATTTTGAATTTGGGGGACCCAAGTAGCCTATGACGCAATACTGAGTCCATGATTTATATATTTTATTTTAGAAGAATGTGATTAATAGACTACCACATGCATGCAATACATTTGTATCTGCATTAAAACCATTTCCGTGTTTTACGCGCGGCACAGTGAAACTGCTTGCTTATTTATCCATTACTAAGTTAGATTATTACATAATCATTCTGGATAGCAGGAATTCGGCCATATGAGCATATTTTACTATCTTATACTCAAAATAATTTACTCGAAGGATAGTTAATGCATCTATTTTGGCGTTCCGCATTCTTTCTGCTTGAGTCTACATCAGATCAACAAAGCACAGTCTATGACCTGAAAGTGAAGGCGGGGCGAGGGTCAGTTGGGGATGAATGAGAGACCGCCACCGAGTGACACTGGGAGAAAATAGGGAAAAAGAGATGCAGTATTTTGCATTACATTATTCCTCTCAGGTGTGGTGTGTCTATTGTCCTAACTTCTGCCCCTGTTTCGTCTCTCTATCTCTCTCTCTCTCTCTCCCTCCCCCTCTCTAGGCATCATGTTTATGTGGCTCAGCCTCTTGCATCCTGTCACAATGCTGCCCCTCAACATACAACTCCACCGTGAGCCGCCTGGCCTTCTCCTTCTTCCTGCTGCTGGGGACTGTGGTGTCAATCATAATGATCCTCCCTGGCATGGAAACCCAACTGCAGAAGGTATGGTGACTATTGGCCCGAAGCGCCCTAGCAAGGTGACAACGGACCCAGAAGAGAGTTAGCATCAGTTAGATACGCTATATTAGTAACCTTATACAAATGTGTTTGGCTGTCCTGTGATTTAGCTGATATCCAAATCCATAGCATAGTTTACTGGTAGCGTTTAACTGCATGGCTTTTGTTTATCCAACAACTGCGGCACATGGCAACATTTCGGCCTTCTTATTAGTCAGATTGCCTGTCAATCACATTTTGGTGAAAGGTCCATTACAATATAATGTAGCAGGCTCTTCTACACAAGCAGCTGATTACATTACTGAGTACAATACAAAGTATTAAACTGCAGGAATCATCTAGGATAGGCGTCTGGCTAATGGATGCTTATGGCCATGTTGGGTGTCAAACCCAGGACCTGTGGTCTTGTGCAGCCCTGTGAAGCCCTGTGAAGCCCTGTGACACTGTAATGTCAATAAGGGCTATGTTCAGTAACTCATCACTTGACTACATACTAGACTAACCTAAGCATGGGGAGTTTGTGCCTTGACTTCACATCCAAACATGCATCTTTCACTAAAACTAGTTGCTATTAAGTTTGCGATTGGAGGCAGAGTAAATATGTTGAGGAATTATGCAACGCCACACTAAGGAAATACCCGGCCTAGTCGGGGTATTTCAAATTCTTGTGAAATGATGTAGCATTTCTACGTACTGCTGTTTTCTTGGTTTAATTCTATATTGGCCTTACTTCTGTTCCCTTTTGACTTGACATCATTGTTGTGTTCTGCCATGTGGTCAGATTCCAGGCTTCTGTGTGGGCGGGACATCTTTTATTGAAGGCAAGGTCAACTGTGACATCATCGTCGGTTACAAGTCGGTGTACCGCATGTGCTTCGCCATGGCCTGCTTCTTCTTCCTCTTCGCTGTCATCATGATCCGCGTGCGCAACAGCAAGGACCCCCGTGCCACCATCCAAAACGGGTACTTAAATGTGGCCTTATTATATGGTGAAATGTTTCCCTCTAGTGGCTGGATTAGTGTAGTGCACCTGCATGCCTCTGTGCTAGTCTCATATAGTGCCATTAATTACAGCTTTCCTTTTCAGCTTCTGGTTCTTTAAGTTCCTCATATTGGTTGGCATAACTGTGGGAGCCTTCTTCATTCCAGATGGAACCTTCAATACAGGTTTGTAGACTAGACTCCAGCTGTTGACTTCAACTGCTAAGAGTCTTACTGTTTTTTTTTTACATTAGCATGCATGCTTAATTGATTGGGTTCTCCTCTACTGTTAGACGGTGTGGCTAATTATTAAACCATCTGATACAGTTGAAATTACATGTGATTCTTGTCCTTTTAATGTGGTAGCTTAATTGCTTGTTTATTGTTCCAGTGTGGTATTACTTTGGAATGGTGGGCTCTTTTGTATTTATCCTCATCCAACTCATCCTCCTGGTGGACTTTGCCCATTCCTGGAACCTGTCCTGGCTAAATAAGGCAGAGGATGGAAACAATAAGTGCTGGTATGCAGGTAAGCATGCATGCATATTTTATAAGTAAACCTTCAGGTGGATGTTCAGATGAAACCAAATGATTGCTAAATCTACATCAAATCCATCAGTCAATAAAAAATGTGGGATGAGTACAATGCCCAACCAAAATGTTTATAATCCAATGGACAATTTTTACAATATGGACAATAAAGATACTAGCATGTATCACTTCCCCCCTGCAAACGCCCTAAATGGCATTTACACTGCCATCTAGTGGCATAGATGCTTTAGTGCCACGATGGGTTATTCTCATTTCATTTCAAGTGTGGTTTCTCTGTCTGCTGCTTTGTCCAATGGCCTGTCCTCCTGTGTCTTGCGTGTGTCTAGCATTGCTGACCTTCACCATAGTGCACTACATCGTGGCATTCGCTGCCGTGGTGCTGTTCTATGTGTACTACACCACGCCTGACGACTGCACTGAGCACAAAGTGTTCATCAGCCTCAACCTCATCTTCTGCATCATCATCTCCGTCGTGTCCGTCCTGCCCAAAGTCCAGGTGTCGCCTTATCTTACCTTACCTTTACCACTGTCAGCTCCTCTATATCCGCTACTAGCACAAGCACGGCTAATTCCTCTGGCCTCAATGTATGTTCAGTGGTCTGCATGTACTGCATGTTAGAGGAGGGTGGGTACGTGCAGATCAACTGGAAAGTGATATACAAATGCACTATCTAAAAGAGAACCTGAATACTTTATTTCAGAGACTCTGACCTCTCTGTCTTAAAGGTTTTCTGCTGACTCCCATTGAATGGAATTACTGGTTCGGCTCTATATAGTTTGGCTGCATGTGGATATTCTTGACATGAAAATGAATGTGTTTCCATGGTGCACAAGTTTCTCTCCCTACTAGCTGGGCATTCCATTTCATGATGTTGCACTTTTTAAAACATGCCCCAAGAGGCGATTTGTTACAAGCCAGAAATGATGTCACCTGGACCCAAATCTGACTGCATAACCTGGAGCATATTTTCTGTTTTTATTTTGACTTAACATTATTTAAATAGTAGGCTACTTAAACGGGTCCCTTTAGACATTGTAACTGACTGGGGAAAACCTTTTCTTCTGATGGGGGACATTTTAAATGAGCGGTTCCATGATTGTATCATGGAACCGCTATGATACACGCAGATTACATTAATTTGTATTTACTGAATGTTACCTGAAATGAATGTCATTGTATCATCGTGTGTTAATGTGGACAGAATGGAGCTTTGTCAGCATTTCTACCTTCTGTGTGAAGGTAGAAATGGTGAACAGTGGTGTCACTGGTGGTGTCTATAACCTGACCTTGCTTGTATTCTCAAGCATGGCTGTAATCTGTTGACAGGAGGCACAGCCTAGCTCAGGCCTACTGCAAGCATCCCTCATTTCCCTCTACACCATGTATGTGACCTGGTCAGCCATGTCCAACAACCCTGGTGAGTGAGCGTGCAACTGCTAACTGCTAACTGCTAGCCTAACAGACCTGAGGCACAATGTAAGCATGCACACCATGGCCACAGAGGGGCTTCTGTCTCTAAACACACACTTGCTGTCTCTAAACACACACTTGGACCTCGACAATCCCACATTTACCATGATGGGGAAATTACTTTCATTGTCATTGTTTCGTATTTACATTTTCCCCCCAATTCTTACCCACTGTTATTACATACTACACTCTTTCTATGTTTTTAGGTGCTCTGTGTATAAAATTACCATATTCTCCAAACCTTTAGGGGTCAGTGTTTCACCAAGATATTGTGATGCCAATTTCTCAGTCAATCCGCTTACACACAGTCTAATATTATATAGGTTAAAAAAAAAGTTTTTTAGCCTATTTTAACATAAATGCAAGAATAGGAACTCTTCAGTGTCTTGGCAATTTCTCACATGGAATAGCCTTAATTTCTCAGAACAAGAATAGACTGTCGAGTTTCAGAAGAAAGTTCTCTTTCTGGCCATTTTGCGAGTATAATCGAACCCACAAATGCTGATGGTCCAGATACTCTACTACTAGCTCAAAGGAAGGCCAGTTCTATTTCATTTCTACTGTCCGCCAGAGGCGGTGCGTTAAGCACCTGGATATCCATCGCACACATGTGCAGGTCGATTGTTTGTATCAACAAAGTCACTTGTGACCTGGGTGACGTGTAACCCCGCCCCGGTACTAAATGCATGTTCACCCAGGAAGTGGCCTCTTGCCATCTTCTCGCTTCGGTAAGCGGGTTACACGTGAGTGTTTTGGCGTCGCTGGGAGTCTCGTAACCCATGCAGGTTGGAGCCGCGGTCACGCCCTCCAGAGACTGCGAC
>JAODUH010003875.1:5000-11063 GCA_027564835.1 Typhlichthys subterraneus
CTAAACACGTGTTGCCATGGGACATTTTTTTGAGACTTAGAGATTTTTCAGAAAGCTAGCGAAATATTGTTTGACATGCATTTGTATCTGCCCAGTGCAAATCCCTCTCGGACTGGCTTCCAGGGGCAGAGGACCTCGCGTCAATATGGGTGCATCTTGGGCTTTAGGAGCGGCAGGCGTATATTGTATATTGTCCCGCAACGTTTGTATCCACTCGCTAACAGGATTACACTACAAATAATTGTTACATTTTGCTTGAAAAATCCCAGCGAAGTTAAAACCGCCTGCAGCATCCCAATCCCAATGCAGTCCTGTACTCTGAACCCCCAGATTGTGGGAATATTTCAGCATTGTGAAAACTTACTGTTTTTATTCATCTTACGGTTTAATCGAATTTCCCCTCGTTGTGTTCCAGTTGTGTTCCAGTTGTGTTCCAGTTGTGTTTTGCATTGTGAGATGACAAATCAATTTGCATGTGTGCATGTGATCATGTGATCATGCTTCAAAATATAGTCTTGATATGGAACCTGCTTTTTCTATACATAATCACACTTTATTTCAGATAGGATTGTTTTATTCTGATTGTGTGATTTATTTTGTATTCACATTTTTTAAATATTCTGATAAGAATCATATTTGTTGATTTTCATTCCATTCATCATGTCTTGTCACGTGTGTCTCTGTGCGTGTGTGCGTGTGCGTGTGTGTGTGTGTGTGTGCGCAGGTCTTCCAGCGGTGATGGTAGGGATCGTTGTGGCCGTGGACAGAAAATCGTACAGCAAATTGGAGTACGGCCAATCAGGGAATGGACAGGCCTCATCTGAATTGTGCGTTTTCTTTCAATCGAAACAACTAATGTTATGTTTATGTAGTCAGACTACTTCTAACATGTGTGTTAGCATTAGGACACCATTAGCAACATTGTTAGCTACATAAGAGTCAGATAGAACTACTTCTAACATGTGTGTTAGCATTAGGACACCATTAGCAACATTGTTAGCTACATAGGAGTCAGATAGAACTACTTCTAACATGTGTGTTAGCATTAGGACACCATTAGCAACATTGTTAGCTACATAGGAGTCAGATAGAACTACTTCTAACATGCGTGTTAGCATTAGGACACCATTAGCAACATTGTTAGCTACATAAGAGTCAGATAGAACTACTTCTAACATGCGTGTGTGTGCGTATGTGCGTGCAGCTGCTGGATCCAGAGCCCGCTGGTGTTCTACACCACGTGTGTTGGCTACTTCTGCGTGGTCTTCCTGCTCAACGTGGCCATGTTCATCGTGGTCATGCTGCAGATCTGCGGACGCAACGGGAAGCGCAGCAATCGCACGCTGCGAGACGAGGTACCACCCCCTAGTGGCTCAAATGTGGATATGCAGTAGATTAATTTGTTATGCTTGATTTGTATGGGTATACCAGTGTATTTATGGGTTATGCAGGTGTATCAATATGTTTATGGGTTCTTATGCAGGTGCATTATGTGTTTATGGGTTCTTATGCAGGTGTACCAGTGTGTTTATGGGTTCTTATGCAGGTGTATCAGTGTGTTTATGGGTTCTTATGCAGGTGTACCAGTGTGTTTATGAGTTCTTATGCAGGTGTATCAATATGTTTATGGGATCTTATGCAGGTGTATCAGTGTGTTTATGGGTTCTTATGCAGGTGTATCAGTGTGTTTATGGGTTCTTATGCAGGTGTACCAGTGCGTTTATGGGTTCTTATGCAGGTGTACCAGTGTGTTTATGGGCTGTGTTCTTGCGCTAGATTCTCCGTAACCTACGTAGTGTCGTCAGCCTAACGTTCCTGCTGGGGATGACGTGGGGCTTCGCTCTGTTCGCCTGGGGGCCAGTGAACCTGGCCTTCATGTACCTGTTCAGTATCTTCAACTCCCTACAAGGTTGGTTGGTTGGTTAGTTAGTTAGTTAGTTAGTTAGTTAGTTAGTTAGTTAGTTGTTTATTTGTTATTTTGTTAGTTATTTTGTTAGTTGCTTTGTTAATGGGTTAGTTCGTTAGTTAGTTTGTTTGTTTGTTAGTTAGTTAGGTTATTTCTCTGTTGGTTAGTTAGTTAGTTAGTTATTTAGTTAGTTAGTTAGGTTATTTCTCTGTTGGTTAATTA
This sequence comes from Typhlichthys subterraneus, assembly GCA_027564835.1. Lineage (NCBI taxonomy): Eukaryota > Metazoa > Chordata > Actinopteri > Percopsiformes > Amblyopsidae > Typhlichthys > Typhlichthys subterraneus. The sequence goes on from JAODUH010003875.1 coordinate 7,129, forward strand.
CTGGTGCTGAAACATCTGCCTGTCTTCCAGGGCTGTTCATCTTTATATTTCACTGTGCCATGAAGGAAAACGTCCAGAAGCAGTGGAGAAGATATCTGTGCTGTGGTCCGTTCAGACTGGCAGACAACTCAGGTGTCCTCTCTCTCTCTCTCTCTCCCTCTAATGAAATAACAAGCTAGTTGTCATAGAAATTATAAACACAGCACAGACATGCAGCCTAAATGTTATATTGTAGGATCGTTATTAGACAAGAACAGAATCATTCTAACATTCACCATCAGCAGCATATACCATTTTCTCATTTCTCTCTAAATATCAACGTATACGGTACGGCTGCAACAGATCCGAATGAGCTATGAGTTGCTACAACACGCTGCAAATTATTTGTATTAGTCAATTCATCCTGAACCCGACCGAGAAATATACCTCACATAGAAAAATGTACCTCACATAGAAATATACCTCACATAGAAATATACCTCACATAGAAACATGTACTTCACATAGAAATATACCTCACATAGAAACACGTACCTCACATAGAAACATGTACCTCACATAGAAACATATACCTCACTTAGAAATATACCTCACATAGAAACATGTACCTCACATAGAAACATATACCTCACATAGAAAAATGTACCTCACATAGAAACATGTACCTCACATAGAAATATACCTCACATAGAAACATGTACATCACATAGAATAGTATGTTTAACAAGTACATGTGTGTGTATGTGTGTGTGCGTGCGTATGTGTGTGCAGACTGGAGCAAGACGGCCACTAACAACACTAAGAAGGCGAGCTCAGACACGATGGGCAAGTCTCTGTCAGAATCCTTCAGCTCCTCCTGGGCCTCCAGGGCCAAGAGGAGCCTGCACCCCTTCAGCAAGAGACACACAGGTACACACACACACACACCCTGCACCCCTTCAGCAAGAGACACACACACACACATTGTGCAGGTGGTTTCCTGCCCCTCTCACATCATGCTTGTGTATCCACCTGTGTAATGTAGACAGCTCTACCAGCCAATAGCAGCAGAGGAGCGGCAGCACAGGTAACACCGATTGGCTGATTTACTTCCTGCTTCCTGCACTACGCGCGGTTTCCTCCCTGTTTCCCCAAACGCGTGCAGACCTTAGCCCCGCCCCCTTCCCAAGGTGGAAGACAACACCCTAGTCTGGATGTCACATTAGCCCTGCCCCCTTCTCCAGGTGGAAGGCCACACCCTATTCTGGATGTCACCTTAGCCCCGCCCCCTTACCCAGGTGGAACGCCACACCCTAGTCTGGATGTCAAACGGTTTGGGAAAACAGCTGACTAATGTGTGCGCTGCCGTGATTTGCTCCTCGCTGTGATGTCATAGGCCGCGCCAACTTGTCACCAGCCTGGGACATTCCGAGTGGGTGGGGTTTACATTTACTTTGCACTAAAACTGACTCCACCCAGCCAGACTGTACCGGTTGCCTGTACAAGCGCGCCCAAAGCTTCCATCTCCTTTAACAGCTGACTATGTTATCCTTAACACTGTTTTTCACCTAGAACGACATTAAACCAGCATAACGCTCTGGAGTGGAGTGGGTTTAACTACTGACGTACTGTAGTAATGAGTGTGTCAAGGGAGTTGACATCAAATGTTGAGGATAATGGTGGCTCTTCAGGTCAGCCTTGTTGGGCTAATCTTATAATGAGCTGTTACAGAACTTCACACTGCCTCACACATTGCTGCCCATCAGTTACGTCTCCAAGGGCAATGGGGGTCTCGTTGTATTAGCAGAACTCCCTCCTTCCCCATTAGACATCAACTTGTACAAATCACTGCACATGTAAATGTCAACTTGTGCTTCATAATAAATAGACTAATTATAGTCTGAAGAATATAATTAAGTACTATTTAATTTAAAAATAAAATTAAAACTTTTACTGTATCCTAGGCCTAGCCTAATAATTTAGGACTGTTTTCTATAGGTCCTGGGTTTGAGCTCGACATTGGACCACTTGTAGAAGTCCTTGGGCAAGCTGGCTGACCCCGACCAGCTCCTAAATCGTATCAGACCGATACAATACTGAGATCGCAAATCTGTCCAATATTGACTTAAATAGCTGGATCGGTATCGGTGACAATTGGACAGTTGTAACCGATCCATGTGGCTATTCCAATGAAATGAATGTACACTTGAAGGTCTACTGTCAAGCATCAACCATGTCTAACCTACCCAGGCCACACTATCAGCAGCAGGTTTATAAAATGCATCTAAGTCCTAAAATAGAGATTGGCTGTCATTTACTTTGAAACTTAACTTAAAACTTAATTTAACACTGGAATGGTATTGGTACTCGATATCGGCCGATACCCAAAGTGCCGGCATCTGTATCGGTATCGGGACTGAAACCACTGGATCGTGCCATCCCTAGTGTTCACCACATGCTAACGTTGACATGAACCTGAGTGTGGTTGATCGTGCCATCCTTACTCCTCGGCTGAAGAAGGGTCCTGAGCACGTCCGCCTGGACGCCCGTCCCACGTGAGGTGGCTGTGCTGATGACCGGATGATGCATGTTCTGGCCTGCGCTGGGACCTGTGGGTGCTAACAGCAAGTCAATGGAAAATTACAAAAGTATACGCAGGAGTGAAATAAATGAATGTTTTCTTTTCCTCGGGAGAGACTCTGCTGCTTATAAAGTGTGGGAACGTTTTGAAGCAATGTCTGTTGCAGCTCGCTGCCGGTGGAACGCCCAGTGTGTTTGTTATAGGGCCATTCAAACACACGGTCTACACACTATGTTGCTTTTGTAGTGCTGTTAGAGCTGATCACACAGGCTTTATTAGACTTTCAGTAAAGCCTCCGTTAAGTTACGCAGCAATACTGTCTAATAGAGCTCTGAGATAATCCGCTGTACTGTAGCAAATCAAATATAAACATTTGTATTTTGAAAGGTTACAAGCATTTAAGTTAAGGTGTTTCTGTGTGTTGTAATCAATATAAAATGTAATTATTCAAATTGGATTTATTTGGACAAATTGGTTTTTATTAAAGAAAGACATTGACATTTACCTTTTTATATTGTTAGCTTGATACACCAGTCAAAATTGACCTGCAAAATAAAGAGAGCCTTTCCTTAATTTAATAAAAAATATGGAATCACATTAACCTTTTATTATTAACCTATTATTATTATTATTATTATTATTATGGCAACTTTTACTGCATTACAGCATTTGCAGAGCTGCGTCATCACCAGTAGGGGCCAGTATAGAGTAAAATAATAGATTTATTTTTAAGGTAAAAACAGCTTAGTGGACTCTTAGTGGAAAGTAATAAATTTGGATTTAAATACAATATATATGTATGTGTAAATATGTGTGTATATATATATATATATATATACATACACACATACAGAGAGAATAGAATTTAACAGACGGCACCGCATTCATTGTTTGGCAGGAGGGGGGCAACTTTCCACCCTTCATGCAGACCAGAACGACCCATGGTGTTCCATGCAAGTCAATGGAGAGGGCCACGGATTTCACCACACTATTGTCCATTATTTCCCTCTGGGGGCTTTAGTGGGTTTTTTGAGTATATATGACATTTATTCCCAAGTAGCTACAATCAATCTGAGGTATTTCTGCAGCGAACTCTTTGGAGTGAATGTAATTAGTTTCAGGCCATGCATGGTAGATGTATCTGTCTGTCCATGCATGGTAGATGTACCTGTCTGTCCATGCATGGTAGATGTATCTGTCCATGCATGGTGGATGTATCTGTCTGTCCATGCATGGTAGATGTATCTGTCCATGCATGGTGGATGTATCTGTCTGTCCATACATGGTAGATGTATCTGTCTGTCCATGCATGGTAGATGTACCTGTCTGTCCATGCGTGGTAGATGTATCTGTCTGTCCATGCATGGTAGATGTA
>JAODUH010003876.1:0-11062 GCA_027564835.1 Typhlichthys subterraneus
CTATGTTATTGCTTAAAAGTAAACAGACAGGAAGAGAACACCAAGTACTGAGCAGGACAGGAGAACCTAGTGAAGCCTGGCTAGCTCTCAGGGCCAATGTGTGGCAGATTTGGTCGCAGGGACATCAGCTCTGCCTGACAACTCCTTAGTTATCACACCACTCTTTTCCAACAACGTGTGCATGTGTGTTTGTAGAGAAGTGAGTAACAACAACATTGCTCAGTGTGCTACACCTACTTATTTTATGTGTATGTATTATTAAGTCACATGTATTATTAAAGTCGTTAAACTCTACAGAGCAACTAAGTAAAGTGTGTGCATGCAACTGTTTACTTAGTCTCAGGCTCGACTCTTCCGTCCATTAGCACTACGTCACATAAGCAACTCTGTGCTGAATGTCTGATACATATAGGCCCCTATAAGCTCAACACAGGACTCAGGAAGTGATACTGTTGATTTCCATTGGCTGTTTGCTTTGGCACTCACATGTACAGTAATTTCTGGTGCAAGGATAGCGCAGTGCTTTCTTTTTAATTAAAAATGTTAGCCTACTAATTTACTAAAGACCTGTATACAGCCAGAGTCATGTTATTTAGTTTTCAAACAAATCCATCATGTAAATTGTAACGTCTGTTTGATTATTGAGTTAAGTAGGCCAGTTGATCATCGTGCGTGTCAATCAAAATGCCTTTCCTGTCAAGTAGGTGGGTATTGACGCAGTTAGCCAACGCTGTGTCCCAGACTTTATGTAAGTAAAGGCTGTCTTTGTGAGGCTACTGTTTACAGTGAAGATAATAATAAACAAATTATCAAATAGTGTATAACGTGTGTGTGTGTGTCTGGGTGTATGTGTGTGTGTGTGTGTGTCCGCGTGTAGGCACATGACATTCATGTGCATGTCCGTTTGAGTTTAGCAACATGTCTGCGTGTGTGTGTGCGTGCGTGCGTGCGTGTGTGTGTGTGTTCGTGTTGGTGTTTTGTGTGTAGCACCTGGAGCAACAATGGGTTGTAGCAGCTGTGTGTTTGTGAGCCTGGTGGAGCTCATGCAGGACATCAGAGCGTGTTATTAAGGTTACACCCGGCTTCTTTACAGGCCCTTGTTTAATGAGCAGTTGTGGCAAAGATCAGTGGACATATACAGTATAATTGCAATTGCCTTCTAATAAGGCAAAACTCAAATGCTATTTCAAGACCACGTTTACGTAGACACAATGCATTGTTTGCTTATAAAATGTCCAACAAAAGCAAATATGTTACGCAGTTTGATTTGAAACAGTGCTGCCTTCAGCATCTTTTTATAGACAAATGAGAAGCACAGCACATGGATACAATTAAAGTGTATCAAAAGTGAATGAGCTATTCGCTTTCTTAACAGGACAGCTTTCTGGTTACTCACAGTCGTATAATCTGGCATGTGAATTGTGGTAGTAACACCTGTAACACACTTCAGCAGGTATCCACCTTCTCTTGTGTCTTATTTATCAGTCATATTTAATATCAGTTTTATTGATGCTGGAGGTAGAATAACAAAGAGAAAAATTGTTTGTTGTCAGATTACTTATTAAAATAGGCCTACAACATTTTGCGTTGGGCTTTGGGCTTTAAGTCAGCTTTTACCTACAATATACTGTAGTAGTTTGTTCAAATATAATATTTTTTGCATTACTTTTGCCAACTCTACCACGGTGACATAAGGATGTCAACCTGGTAACAAGGCAGAGTTGTAAATGCATCTCTCCCTTTGCTGCAGCAAACCTTTGGACAAATGAACGTACATCTAGGCTACAACATGCATAGAGCTATATAGCACTGCTCATAAATTAGTACATGTAAGCATACTCCTGTGTGTATGTGGTATGTAGTGTGTGTATTGAGCATGAGGTGTCAGCAGTTTCTTTTTTGTGTGTGTGTGTGTGTCATAAAGAGCATGAGGCCTCAAGAGGAAACAGCTGCTGGGAACTGAATATAGGTAAGAAACACAAACCTATATAGCTTATCTTGCCTCAGGGACCCTCCCATTAACACAATGATTGATTTATGTCCTCCTTGACATTAACACTCACTATGTTTTGTCCTTAAAGGGAGAGTCAAACAGGTGGAAGGCCTCACAAGGGTAGAAACATTGTTTTAATGATCATGCCTCATCCAACACAACTTGTGTTTTGTGTTTGATAATGATGCTGTTTTCTTGGGGGAAAACACATTCATTACACAGGCCCTGCCAAGGTGAAAGCACATTTTGTGCACCAACATCACTCCGTTGGCAGTAGATCTGTCCAAATGATTTTGGGAGGTGAGAGATGTAATTATGCTGATCATGTTTCACTGTATTCTATGTATCTGCCTTTGCAGGACACATAACATACAAGTCCTTCCAAATTCCTGTGTGTTCCAAGGAGAACCCCGGTGAACATGACCACCACTAGAACAAGCTAGCACAGCTCACTGTCACCGTATTAGCTGCACCCGCCTCCACCATATACCAGAGAACTAGCATTCAGCTTATGAATGGCATTTGAAATTGATCTGCTTGAGCCCTGGCTGTGTGTCAGTGGGTTCAGTGTTTGCATGTGCATGTGTACAGTATGCGTGTTTAATTTTCCATGTAGTCACAAGCCATAAGTCTGGGACTTACAAACGGGTCTGAACCTGCAACCATCAATCCCAATGCAGCCTCATAGGCTGCCAGTAATTCCCTGAGTGCTGAGGGAGAGGGGTAGGGATTGTCCTTGGTTTGTGAGGTGTGGTGAGAGGGATGGGGGGCTATAGAGACACAAAACCCTGCATCCCATAATGCAGGGCCTGCGCCAGGGAATTCTGATCTTCCCTCATTAACATGTGAAACCCAATTAGCTTTGAGAGCATCTTTTAGCTACCACTGTAGTCTGGGCCGACAGGTGTCTAATGTTTACCTATGGACCACACACACACACACCTGGCATACACAACAATTTTCCACAGGTAGTGGTCTCCTGACATTGACAGGCCAATCATAAACCTTGCCCGCCGGGCACACACAAACACATGCACTGACGCATTCACAAGCGCCCGCCTATAACGCTCTGACAAATGGAAAACATTCAGAATGCTTCTGCTTGCAATAAGGATGGCTGTTCTGTGTTAACTTAGCAACAATGTTTATTTCATTAAGTACATAAAATATTTACAAAGAACAAAAAAAGTGCAATCTATAACATGATAAACTCAATCCTTAAAAATAAAACTTGTTTTATTGTTCAAATTAAATCCATAAATATAGACTGAATGAGCTGAATTGTGCAAAGAACATTACACTACAAATTACTGAAAACAGTGTCCTATAATAAAGGGCAATTACCTGTCCCTCATTTACTATGGTAATAAAAAAAGAGAAACAGCAAATGTTAAGTGTGGCGATAGAACAGTGCTGTGCTAAACCAACACCACAACCACATCCCCAATCCTAGCCTTCTAAAACAACATGCTTGGTGTAAAACCATAAGGGGAGAAAAACATGGTGTCACCCCTCTACAACCACTGATATCATTTATGGCTTTGACAACATTAGAGGTTTTACAAGTACGCGCTGACATTTGAACGCAAACACAAACACTGCAAGAAAACATTGCAAGAAGGGAAGTGGGTTGGCAAAACAAATCAAAACCAAAAGTTAGCAAAAGTTCAAACATTTTGCATACAAGCTGTCAGTTGGTACTGTATACACCAGCTTCTCAGGGGATTTCCCCTAGGTCATATATTGTCCCTGTAGGCTGTGTTGCCATCTTCCTCAATAAAAGTCCATTATGTGTTGCTCTGCAGAACATCTGCCCAATCAGGAAAGCCCCACCAATTCCCAGACCTGGGATCTTGCACCTGTGTGCACGGCACTTGATAACATGAGCTGGCAGACAAACATCAGTTAGATGTTTGTCAGATCACATCAGATACAAAGATCCATCCATATGAAGGTGTTCCACTCCTTGATGTCCAACATGTATTCACATCCTATTTGTGTGTTTCCAACTATAAACCATCCAAGCTAATTCCCTCAGATAGCCCACAGATTGTAAAACCGGACATTCTGTTAAACAAATAAATAAATACATTTCATTAAAAAAAGAATCTCGGCCTGTGCTAGAAAAAGAATATATTCACATAATAAAATATAATCTATATATCTATAAAAAAACAACAACAACACGGAAAGCCACATGATAGGCAGGCCTTGGCCTTAGCAGAAAGAGATGATGTAGAGGCTGAACTGATGTATTCTTTCATTTCTTGGTTCTGCTCCTACTGGACCGTCTGTCTTCTTATTCTGTACAGTACTGGTCCATATTGGGTGGCGTGCAGATGGGCGACGAAGCTGAAGCAGTGTGTCGGCTCTACATCTAGCTGCACTTGCAGGATTTCACAATCATATTGGACAGCTGCTCCACCTAGAAGATACAATCCAAGAATCAGCCACACCAATGGAATGATGAGCTGACAGTACGTAAATGTGTACTGGATAAAACGGTGATGTCAAATGTTATATTGTATGTTATTATAACACTTGAATATTACAGAATCAATAAATGGTGACATATCTGTTGCCCTCAGTACATGTCATCTCAACATGAATGTGAATGTGAATAATGTGGTGTAGCTACCTTGTGTTGCCTGCCCACGTAGTAAATGATTGGCAGTGGATCCAGGGCTCGGGGTACACAGCAAGGCTGAGCAGAGGCTCCTGGGTTGTGGTGTTTGTATAGCGCCAAGATCTGTAAGCGATGAAGTACGGGAGAGTTAAAGGACAGCGGGCTCATATTTAAGATGCATCATCGCTATGACCCCTGCCAAGGCAGTTATCACAGACGAGGTCTAAAGAGAGACTGGAGAGAGAGAATCAGAGAAACAGAGAGGGTGTTGCTGATTCACACTGCGCTGCAACACTGCAGCCTAGCCTTGCATACACTCTCACATAGTGGAGAGGTCCCAGCATGGTACAATGAGCACCATAATACTGGTTGGGTGTGTATGTACGTGTGTGTGTGTGTGTGTGTGTGTGTGTGTGTGTGTGTGGGGGGGGGGGGTCCTCTAATCCCTCTGCTATTTAAACCTGCCAGATCTGCATACCATCACTGTCAGATGAAAATCCCACGTCTCCATAACTTCTCAGTATTGTAAAGAATTTATTATACATAATTTATTTCCAGAAAATATATATGAAAGATTTACATGATGTTAAACTAAATACAATTTAATTAAAAGATAGTGGAATTGAACAGGGCATTGTACACTGGTGTTGTTAAATCTATGGTCATAGATTGTCCATTCAATGAAACCCAAGCATTGTATTAAGTGAGTTATGTAGTGAGAGTTATGAGGTTTTTGCCCTATGGCATATGTTCAAAAAAACACCAGGATTGTATATCAAAGCAAAATTGTACCTGGGAATATTTATTTTCTGCATTCCAGATGTAGGTACATGACCCCATGCAGTAGTTGGCATGGTAACCCTTAGGATGGTGTATCCATTTCCATCCCAGATCTTTTCTGAAGTCAATGTACAGTTTCCTCACACAGCAACCTTCTGTCTGGCTGAATGAGAGATGAGAAACATATTTCAAACATGACTGATCGGAGTAGACTGACAGAAAATACTAAAAACAATAATACTACTGAAAGTATAAAATAAACCATCATTTATTGTTCATTTTCTCAAATATGTCAATAGTATGTTGATGAATATTAGGCTAGTATTTTGTATTTAATTAATTTACAGGAATGAATAATAAAATACAATATGTTTCAGGTAAACTAAATTCCTAAACAAAATCCCTTATTGTTGCTTACTCTGTACAGGCCTCCTCTGTTTCCGTGGAGCGTTTCTTGCGTGATGTGAGCTGGCTGGTGTTGTTTTGAGGGATAGACATAGCTAGGATAAATGGCTTTGGCATCTTCTCAGCCAGACCTTGAGTGTCTCCCCTCTTAAACGTTATCCCAGAGATGTCAAAATTGAACTTGCTGTCTGTAATTGCCTGCCCACACTTACAGTAGAGCTTCAGCTGGAAAGCCTGTTTGTCCTCTGGTCAAGAAGACATGCACACATATCCAAAATGAGGAAACATTTCAACACACGTGTCTGGAGGACATACTTTTTTTCCAAAATGCACTAGTTGATGTCATATGTGACATGAATGTTGTTGTTGATCTATGACACAGGTCACAGAACATATTAAACCCACAGTGATATAATGTCCAATATATTGCTTGAGCTGATCAGAAGACACCACGCGGCCTACCAGTTAGTGTTAAGTGTAAACCTACTGTACGTATGGCTCCTACAACTACTATAATACTTAATAATAGAATACTTGTTTACAGAACTACACAATGTAATATAATAAAGAAAGAAAGAAAGAAAGAAAGAAAGAAAGAAAGAAAAATACTAACAAACTCACTTTTTCCCTTGAGCAAGTTCTGCATAGTCCTAGTGACGTCGAAGGAGAGCCATTGGTCTATACATATTTACAAACAAACAAACAAACAAACAACCTAACTAACTAACTAACTAACTAACTAACTCACGTTGTCCCTTGAGCCAGTTCTGCAGAGTCCCAGTGACATCGAAGGAGAGCAACTTGTTCTTCAACCCTGTGGAGATGAAGCGAGAGGCGAGATAGCGCGCTGTGTCCCCCTGGCCCTCATACAGCTCCACCCTCTGCTCTAAGCCTTGTTGCACATTGGTTTCCTTGATGAGCAGGTTGATTTCGGCGCTGGTCAGCAGCTGATAGTTGCCCACTTGCTGCTTCATCTCCGTGATGTTAAATAACATGGTGTGGACCTGTTCGGTGCTGTTGACACCTGTTTGATGTAGGGACAGGTGTTTGTGAAAGATAATCAATTCAGACTCACTCCTCTGGAAAAACTGTTGAATGAGCAGATACATTGCATTAGTTATAATTAGTCTTTAAGTATTAAATGCATTTATTGGCTACATATTCCTCTTATTAGAAATTGCAAGGGGACAGAGGAAAGAGGACATTAAGTTAATTTCTTAGGACACCGACATTAAAGCTGCATTCTCAGTCTCGCTATAGCGACCTGATTACTCCCAAAACTAGAGGAGACCCTATAGTACAGGAGAAGCTTACACCATGTAGATTATCCTATACTGCTGGTTTCAACCAATTGTTTCAACATAATTTGTGAGTTGTCCCCCAAATAAGCTAGAGGTGCTGTAATACAATCGCAATGTCCCTTTAAAAAAAGGTTATGTGATCTCTTTGGATCCAAACTATGTTATATGCAGATGGCTGCTAAATATATTTAAAGGTGTTTTTATTGTCACATACATGTAGCAAGATGTGCTCTCTGCATTTAACCCATCCCTCAAGAGAGCAGTGGGCAGCTGCTGTCCACCTCCAGATAGAGGCCAGTGTCTCTGGTCAATGGTACTGACAGGAGAGAGTTAACCTAACATGTTTTTTTGGACAGTGCGGAAAACCGGAGCACCCGGAGGAAACCCACGCAGACACAGTGAGAACATGCACACTCCACACAGAAAGACCAGGACAACCCCGGTACCTTCTTGCGGTGAGGCCACAGTGCTATCCACTGGGCCACAGTGTTGTCTGTTTAATTTATTATGACAGACATTTTGGATTCTATGTACAGTGTTTATTTTTATAAATGTAGGTGAGGCAGTTTGCTCCAAAGGTCTCAAGGTACTGTAGTTTCTTCTCCACATACACTTCCTTTCTTCCACATGTCCACAATGTATTTTACTTTAAGTTGACACAATACATAAAAATGTTCCTCAAATTTTATGTATTTCAAAACAGAAAAGGGTAGGTGGAAACTGATATGATCTGGCATCCAAAACCCCAATGTATGATGATTTGATCTGATTGGTAACTGCGTGATTTTACCTTTGCAATGATTGTATTACACTATAACCAGTTATGCCAGACAAAGTATTTTAGAACTCATTTTTGGAATTACCTATTGCATTACATTACACAATACATTTGCATATATTCTAATTACAAAGTCTATTAGTACTTGTATGAATATTATTACATGCAGCATTACACAAATATACATTAGGACTTATAAAGTATTATTGTGCGCATAAAATTCTTTCCATTTGTTAATACATGGGTTGATACACTGGAATAATGGCATCGTAAAGTAAATGTTACCCAATTACCTGAACCACAGTCAAGCAAACAACCATTCCAACTGCTGTAAAGTTGCAGATGGTGTTTTCTTTTGTCTCCTGCTTAGGAGCCCACTGTCATGCTGCGCATGTATGCCCAAGACTGTCCAAAACCAAAGACCTGACAGTGAGCAGAACCACCGCTTGATGGATTTAATACTATGTACTACTATTTGCCCTGGGCCTACAGTACATTACAGTATTAACACAGACAGGCTTCAGTCGAGCTAGGTGCATAGAGGCACATAGGGCAATACTGTAGTGTAGAGAGACTCACGAAAAGAGCACCATATGACTAGAGGGGTGTAAAGAGAGAAGTGAAATGGACAGAGTAAGGGAGGAATGTACTGTATGTGAGTGTAAGACAGACATGTGAATAGGAGTATGGGAGGAGGTGTGTGTGAAGGGTGGCAGTTCAGGGAAACAGGAGATATGTATGTGTGTTAATGGAGCCTGGGGTCTGGCTCAGGCCCAAACCTCCTACTCTGTCCCAGCCTGCCAAAGCCAGGATACTCTTCTCCCAGCTCCAGTCATTTATCTCTGACAGAGGAGTCTGTGGGCCTGAGCTGGCCTGGTCCGATACCTGGGCGCCAGGTTGCCCCTGGTTCAACCATTTGCATATTTTACAATACCATACATGTCACAGGGCCAGCGTGTGTGCTAGTGTTTCACGTCTAATAATAGTGAAGTGAAACTGAAATGATCTGGGCTGAGGTGGAGAGGGAAATGAGATGACATTTAACTGGACCCACCCAGAGCTGGCTGAAATGTTTTAATGGGAGTATATGAGAAATAAAACAGAGACAAACCAGTGTACATGGAATACATTTCATTACAGAAGCAGCCAAGCTAACGGACCTATAGCTAGTTGGAATAAATGAGACATAAGGTAAAGGTTAGGGGTTATAGAGGTGTTTGTTAAACAGGAAATTAAATCACTTCCCCCCAAGAAACCATACTGGTTGTGGTGTCATAATTATTGTGCAGTGCCCTGCCCTCACTTATACTATTCAATTAAGACAGTTTGTTAAAGTAAAAAATGTATTAACAGCTTCCAGAAACAAAAGCACATCCTCTGAGAGCGTCTAAAACCAGATCTGCATGCTGGACTGTGTGGGATAAAGCCATAGCTCAAATCCAAAAAAATACGGGGAAGGGAGTTTACTGCATCCATGCATGCTACAGTATGGGTGTGGGTTGGGGATTTGTGTGTTGAAGCAAGGCCTATCCCCAGGTAAGCCAGGGACAGCTGTTGTGACAGGTAGGGGAGGCAGCTCTGTAATTAACAGCGGTATGAACCAGATTCCAGCAACAGGCTAAATACCTGCCTCCTCCATACGCCTGGCTCCACCCTCATACCCGCCTCACCCTGTCTAGCACAGCCTCCCACTTCAAATACTACTGTGTACCACAGTGCAGGCTTCTAGTCTAACAAGACACTGTTCAACACTATAACCTGTCTTACTCTAAGTTTCCATGCCTCTGTGGCTTGTATGGCTATAGTTTTATAGGTGCTCTTCTTGTTTGGGGAACCAAAGAAGATAATACCTTTGGACCAGAACCGTGTTAAATGGGAAAAGTGTAGTAGGCTTCTAGGGAAGGCTGTGAAATCCATGAATTAATCTGTCACTTATTTGCCAAAATGAAGGCTAAAACAATTACGTTATTAAATGCTCTGCACAAAAAATATGCATTTATACTGGCAGTTCAAGGTTATCAGGATAAAGGGAGTCAAAACCATACTACAAATTGAATGAAAATAATACTCTTGCTTTTCTGTTTTATAATTAACCTCTGTGTGTGTGTGTGTGTGTGTGTGTGTGCGTGCGTGCGTGCGTGCGTGCGTGCGCGCGTGCGTGCGTATGTGCGCGCGTGTGCGCGTGCACGTATGTTTGTCAAGCACTCAAATGCATTTTGCTTCCTGTAAATGTGAGGGGGACTGTGTTATACTTCACATTCATGAGGGTATGCAGTGGTTTTCCAATTTTTTCAGAAGTGATTCATAGTTTCCCATGCTCCCATTGGTGGGGGTAGAAGCCTACTGTAATACATTACTTTTAAACACTGTGTAGCATAAAAATATAACAAAAAATATAAATATAAAAATACTATATTTAGATATACTGTAAACAACACATACTAATATTATTTGATATTTGATCAAATCTAATTAAAAAAACATGAAATAATAGCTGAAAGCATCAATGGCCTAGACTGATTGGAGGCCACAGCACCAGGTAGGTTGATGTGGCACGAAGATACTGCCACTTCCTGTCAGAATGGTTCATTGCCTACTTCAAAAGGCCTGTTGCTAACAGTTTTGAAAATCAAACATCCGCTTAACGATTTATCTAAATAGCATCTGTACCAATTTACATGAAGATCAGACAAAATTTGAGAGAGTAATTAAAAAATAGATTTTCATACAATTCTAAAGGGACAATGAATTCATCAAGTGCGTTGTACTCGGGAGAACCTGGAGATTCTGGATATTTGGAAAATCAGTTAAACGACTGGCGACACTGCCATGAAACATCTTGGGTAAGATCAGGACACTGTGGAGATTTGTCAAGGTACATCAATGGGACGAGGCTTGTTGAAGAAACAGCATCACTTCGTGATTGGTGGTTTTCACCTCCATTGTAGTTGGGATTATTGGAAAACCACACACCTCAAACTTCTTGAGGTTATGGACTGAAACATAGGTCCCAAAATCTATTATTATATAAATACATTTTTGGGCTGTCAATCGATTAAAACATTTAATTGTGAATATTCGCACGCTTTATGTAATTCATTGCTGTAATGTTCCGTGTTCCCAGTCCTGTGCTAGTCTCGTCACTTCATGTGTTTACCTTGTATATTGAGCCTGTTTGC
>JAODUH010003877.1:2500-11061 GCA_027564835.1 Typhlichthys subterraneus
GCGACCACCCTGAGAATCGGGACCCCTGGGAGCCCCACCACCGTCCTGACAGTCAACGCCAGCAACGGACAGCAGCTCAGCTTCCCACTGCAAGGTTGTGTGTTGAGCACGCACGCACGCACAGGCGCGGGCACGCACGCACGCACGCACACGCACACACACACACACACACACACACACACGTTGCATACACACACACACACACACACACACGTGTTGCATACGAAGCACAAAATCCTGCCAGTGAGTGCTTCTACTCGCACACACAGAAAATCAATATATCAAGCACACACACACACACTCCTATTGAAGTCCACTCAACATCATATCATTTAGCAAATAGACGTTGCTCAAGGGCGCTTCACGCCAGTATTGAGCCTGTCGGGGTACAGGGCTGACTGCGTCGGTGGGTGAACCTCTCCTCCAGGCATCAAGAATGACGGCAGTATAACGCTGATTCAAGTTCAGTCTGGACCATGTGACCCCTCCAGACCAGTCACGGCCCAGCTCCTGCTGACCGCCTCCCCCAGCCGGCCAAGCCCCGCCCCCGTGCCCCCTGAGCCCCAGCCGGGGGCCAGTCGGCCCCGCCGCACTGGGTCCCTGGCTCTGTTCTTTAGAAAGGTACGGCGACAGCCAGGGTCAGTTGTCATTATTACCTCTGTGTGCGCGTGCTAATGTGTGTATGCGCGTGCGTGTGTTTCAGGCATACCACTTAGTCAGTGTTCGGCTCAGGGACCTGTGCGTGAAGCTGGACATCTCGACATCGCTCCGAGGGAAAATCTGGACGTGTTTCGAGCATTCCCTGGTCCACTGTATGGACCTGATGAAAGACAGACACCTGGACCAGCTGCTGCTGTGCAGCATTTACATGATAGCCAAGGTGCGACCCCGTAGCCCCCTGCCGCACCCGTGCGATTGGCTGCCGACGGCTAACGCTGCTCGCTCCTCCCTGCAGGTCACCGAGGAGACACAAACCTTCCAGGACATCATGAAGTGCTACCGCAGCCAGCCACAAGCCAGGAGTCATGTAAGACACACGCACACACACACACATCAAAACAGTAAATCAGCATCATATTGATTCTATAATTTGTGCTTTTTTTTTGTTTTTGTATTTATGTGGTCTGTTTGCGATGCACTCGTTGAAGCCTTTCTTTATGTGTGTGTGTGTAGGTGTATCGTAGTGTGCTGTTGCGACACACCTCCACTGAACAAGGTGCTGATGAGAATATGGAAGTGGATCCTGCGTCTGGGGGCGAGTGTAAGAACGTGCACGCACACACACGCACGCTCAGTAACACCTCTGGAAGTGCAAGATCACCGCAACACGTCTTGGGAAGTGGCGCGGGACACTGTAATGTATTTGACGACAGCTATATTAGCAACATTCCATGTTATTTTCGGTAGATAGACCCAGTGCATAGTTATCCATGGGCTGGTCTCAGCCTCTTCCATTCATTAGCGGTACGTCACATATGCCACTCTGTGCTGAACGTCATATACCCTTGTAAGCTCGACACGGGACTTCAGGGAAGTAATACTGTCGATAATCATTGGCTGTTGTCATTGTCACTCACAAGTATGTCTCAGTAATTTCCGTTGCAACTATAGTGCAGTGCTTTATTTACTCATTTAAATATAAACATGTATTTTAATCAGTAACCGTAGCCTACTAATTTGACAGGTGTACAAGACCTGTCAACAGCCAGAGTCCTGTTGTTAAGTTTTCCTCATTGAAAGTTTAATGTCCGACTTGGTCATTGAGTTACATAGTTGGTCGTCTCGTGTGCCAATCAAAGCCCCTCACTTGCCAAGTAGGCGGGTACTGACGCAGTTAGCCTGCGCTGTGTCCTAGACTTTCCATATGGAAAGGCTGGCTCTGCGGGACTATTTTTTCAGTGGTGGAATCCACTTCAGTTGAACTCCTTGTGGCGCTGCAACCAATCCTGTTCCTGTACCAATCCTCCTCCAGCTGCAGAGAAAACCAGTCAGGGCTCAGCAGACACGACCACCGACCATTCAGTAGAGGGGGAGCGCGGTGACCTCATCCAGTTTTACAATCTGGTGTATGTTCAGAAGATGAAGAGTTTTGCTCAGCGATACACTTCCAGTGACAACAGGGTAGGACACACACGCACACGCACACACACAAGCTCTTTCAGTGTTGACCCGATGATTGCAACAGTAAAAGGAGTTAAACTAGGTGTATGTCCTGGGCCAGATGGATGCTCCACCCCTCTCCCCGTTCCCAGCAGTCCGGGCCCAGCCTCTCTCTCCTCGTCGCGTCTCCCAGAGACACTCTCTCTATGTCTCCCCGCACAAGAGCTCCACCGGACCCCCCCGCACCCCCAGCTCATACACCTACCGCATCAACAGCAGTCCCAGCAAGGTACACACATACACACACACACACAGGTCTACATTCTACATTCTACAAATCCACACAGCATTGGGAATACACAAAATAGTTTTGCTTTTAATCTGAAATGCTAATATTCCTACTAAACCATAACAAAAAACTAATGAGATCTGTTTCCATGCAACTATGCTTAACTTGATTAAATGGACTATATCCACCTAATTAATATTTTTGTGTGTGTGTCTGGATTCTCTAAGACTTTTATTGATTAATTGATTAATGTTCGGTCTTTTACACGCTTGTTCATAATTTAATACAGTTAGGAAACACTATTTTTAGCATGCATTATACAGTAGTATCAATAATATAATAATAAGTTAGGGCTGGACAATGAATCACATTTCAATCGAAACCGCGATATGACCATGTGTGATTATGTATCTGCAAAAGCCTGCGATTTATTTCTAAATCATCACGCACTGCGTGTAGACAACCTGCGCGTTTTACCTCCGTGCTAAGTGTGAGGGCAAGACGGTTTAAGACCAGTTAGATGTCTCTGTCAATTCATAGGCTCCCCTGCCTTGAGACAGAGCACAGCGTGTAATAGAATTACCCTAAAAACTACATGTTTCATTTTTGTGCAGATGTCAGAATGACAACGAGGCAGATTCACTATAGAGAGCCGAAGTCACTTCCGCATTATGGGATCTTAGTTTTGAAAAAATATGTATGGTAGTCAACGGCGAGAATAACATTATTTGTAGATCCCGTTTGCTTTGTGACACAAAGCACACATGATGTTTGACAATTTAAAAGAAAATTATTAGTCAAGTTTGTCATGAATTTGTTGAAGTATAAGACTGAAAATATGTAATTGTTAAGACTACAAACACTGTGTTGCGTAAGTGTCATGACATTGTCACGCCACAATCCTCAAGCCGGAGAGAGCATTGTTTTGATGACGTGTGTCGTGCAAGACGAAAGCTGTAGTTCACTGAGCGGTTACACTCCAAACTAAAGATTACTTTATAGTTTCACAACAAACTGCAACGTTCTTGACTGAATAATTATCTTTCACACTATCTATCACAATTCAAACTGGATCAAAAATAAATGTCTTCTCGCCGTTTACTACCATACATATTTTTCCCCAAACTAAGGTCCCATAACGCGGTAGTGACTTCGGCTCTCTATAAACGGCTTTGAGAGAGATCACTTATTTTCTACCCCAGTATGTTTACTGCGTGATCAGCTTGCTTGAATTTTGATTAAAACTTTGAGATAGGCCTATTATAATTATTTTGATTCAAACGAGCAAGCCAGTTGGAGCGAAATAAAAATGCAATATGTTCTTTGGTTGACCAGAGAGGTAGACCTATGTAAATATTGATCGTACTGCCCGGGGGAATCGGTAGATTTCCAAAATGGCCTGTCAAAGTTACGACCGCGGCAGCGCAAGCTGGCGCATGGTGTAGGGCACCATGCAAAAATGAACAAAGCATACCGGTAAATAAAGTCTACTGTAATAGCATGTGATCAACTTGCTAGTGTTCTCTTTGAGCCCAGGCTTAATTTAATAGCCTACCTGTTTTACTGGAGCGATACAGAATACAAAAACGCGTCAAGTCTCTAGCAAACAAAATTCAAAATACATGTAGGCTACCTTATTACTTATGCTTTTTTGTGCTAATTTAAGTGGTTCTATATGACCTTTAGCCACTATGTCACACAGCACGCCAGCATCAATTAATTCTCTGTTTAGGATATACTGTATTGTATCTTTAGAAAATATTTGTTTGCTGGTATATTTAAAAAATAGTACATAACACTTTGTAAGCTTTGATCAGAAAGGAAACATAATTATGAGAGCTGCTTATTTTATCGCAATTGCAATAGCAATATTTGCCAAGCTAATACCAATATAACTTTTTGGTCAAATCGTGCAGCCCTAATAATAACAATATAAGTTGAAAGCTTTATTTCCACATTGAAAAAAGTACATAATGATATGTGGATAATGGCTAGCTGCTGTGTAAAACACATAACAATGTTCAAGCTAAAATGGTGCTGTGTTTAAATAAAATAAATAAAACAAAAGCTAATTTGATTTAATCTCTCCCATCCTACCGTTAATCCAGGAGCTCTCCGACATAAACCGCATGATCCGCCAGGGCTGTGGGAGTCGGAAGAGAGCCTTCAACATGGAGGGCGACATGCTGATGTCATCAGCCTGTGACTCCCCCAGCAAGAGGGCATGCTCCGAGAGCAGCAGTAGTCCAGACGTCCTGCTGAAGCGTCTCCAGGATGTTGTGTCTGAGAGACAGAGTCTCTAGTCTGCACAGAGACACTGCAGTTGAGATGAGACAGACAGAGCTGGCTTTGTAAATGGTAGCAGGCAGGCGGGCAGGCAGGCAGGCAGGCAGGCAGGCAGGCAGGCAGGCGGGCGCAGGTTGGAAGAGGCAGAAATCCATCTTGTGGGACGGGATAGATTATTACTATACAGCACAGATGCTTTAGTTCACAATTATATCCTTTTTAACGCTACTGTAACTTCTCAAAGGAGAAATGTAGGGACAACGAGGACATAAGGGTCCTAATTTCCATAATAAAAACATCCATTTGTTTTAGAAAATATACAACTTTTAATTGATTCGTTACGTACATATAATTTTCAAGTGGGGGCGGATTAAGCACCAGTGTTTTAAATTCAAGGCTTTAACCAAATTGTTTCAATAATATTAATTAATCTTGGCATAAGATATTTATTTGGGATTCTCAGTGTAGAATTTAATTTGTGTACACCTAGTCAGAAACAATTTGAAACATACACTGAGTGAAAACTAAACCAATATGACACATTAAGCATGATTTCTTTTCTACAGGTATTAACATTGTAGCCAGTGCAGTATTGCTCTTGTCTCAGTATTGCTCTAGACCTGTACTATTGTACAGGTCTATTTTTGTACAGGTTTTATTTCTTAAGAATGTTGTCTAATAATTGTATCCCTTTTATTATGTGTTTTACTATTTTCCTATTTTTCTATATGGCTTCAAACAGCCATGTTTGTGTGAGTGAGCTGATTCTGGTTTTACTGGTTGAAGCAGCTTGCTGGTATTGTGTAGTATCTACACAGATCTTTTCTATTTTAATTCTATCTTCTTCCACTGGGTGGCACTGCTGTATTCATACAGCTCTACCAACATTTGTAAACATACCATGTTCAAATTGTTTTATTGCTGTTGTTGAAATTGGATTTCTGAGCTCTCGCTTGATCTTAAGAGGGGAAACTACATGAAAATCTAAAACAAAGTGACATTTGATATCAGTTTCCTGACAATCATAAAAGCACCATGATTAGATAAGCCTGAATTTAATGGAAGTGTATATAAACAGAAAGAAATACAGATCTTCTCACTTAAATTTAAGCCATAGAGAATCAGGACTTTAATTATTATTATTATATATATTATTGTTTGTCAATGGCTATACAATGCACTAAACACTTGTACTGCAGTTGTTTTCCTAACATTTGTTAAACAAAAAAAAAAAGTATGTATATATATATATAATGTCAATGGGCTCATAAGGAGGGGCTAACCTTTGTTTAGTGGTCATGTTATGTAATCAAAGAACCTAAGCACATTCATACAATTAATTGTATTGTATTCTTTGCTGAAATGAATCTAGGGAGTATTTTCATAATAATTGATATAACTTGCACCTAAAATTAAGTGTCTTTTTTTATGTATAATGACAAACTCAAAAGAATCAGTTATGTAAGTGTTTCAATTAAATCATAAATACACTTTGTATGCTCCTGATGTATTCTCTTGTTAGTTATTGTACTACTTTTTACTTGGGATATTGTCATTTAACAAGCTTGTAACTCCCCACATTAATCAAGTTTCATTTTATTTGCGACATTCAGAGGTAACTTTAGATTGAGTTTTGCACAAATAAAAAAAAAAATCTATTCTGCTTTGTTCAGTTTTAGATAGTCCATTTGTTTCATTAGATTAGCTAAATATAGCTATAATATTCATAGTTTTGTTGTCCTTAACACGTCATCCTATTCAGAATAATGATAGACTGACTGTAAACATGTTAAGCATAATTAAATCAGTAGTTCCATAAGCGGGGTTGTGGCACCCTAATGCCTTACAAGATGCTTGTAGAACTTGAGGACTGTTCTTTTATCATGGTTCTCTTTTTATTTTGTATAATTACTGGTAAGTGTGCTTTTCAAATTTTATGTTTTCGCATAGCACTTAATGTATGTAACAAAACTGCAGAGAGGATGGAAACGTTTTATAGCATGGTGCTCAGAGGGGCAGAGATACAAGTCATGCAAAGGCCACGTCAAACGTCTGCCCTGAATTTTAGGCTATGTGTATTTTCTTTCTGGTACCAGAAGTTCTTGCCTTACATCAAGAAGGTCCTCGCTTCATACTTGACTGCCTGAGTGTGCACATTCTCTTCTACATGGGCTTTCAGTGTGGAGTGTGTACATTCTCTTCTACATGGGCTTTCTTGCAGCGCTCCACTTTCCCCAGAGACAGGTTAATATACCTGCCAATGCCCAAGGCCTATGTACTGGCATTAAATCTGGAGTTGTTCTCTGGGTAAATGTGTGATTGTGTATATACTGCTCTATTGGGCTGCTATGGGTCAAACGTAGAGGACAAAGACATGAGTAGCCTAACTTGTTTAAATGATAGCCTATAGCTTGCTTGCTTATATCTTTAAGCGCAGGAGAGAGTCACCAAGAATAGTACGTATACTGCATTTAATGTGCAGAAATGGAACAAATATAAAATTCCATACCACTAAAGGCTCAACAAACTGCTGACCTGTATTATTCAATAGGCTTGTAGTAGTATATTTTAAAAGATTGCTAGCCTATTTTGTGAGGCCCATTATGTCAATAATTGTTTGTAACTTTACACCTATCTGCTCTTACCCTTAATTGTTTATAGTATCCTTAGCCTATACTATAGGACAACTTTTTCTTGTCCTGGTTCTCCTGTTGGCTGGTGCCAAGATAGGCCTATTATATCATGTGACTCAAAAACACTCCTGCAGCTATCATTTTGGCTACAACCAGGGTTGGGTTGGTTATTTTGTAAATGTAATCCGTTATATTTAATAGTTTCCAGACTAAAATTATAATCAGTATCATCATTTTTTGGATTACCTAAATTTAGTAAAAGTATTCTGATTAATTTCCATTACTTTTAGATTACTTTACGCCTAAACACTATTATTTGTTATTCAAAGCAATTTACTGAGTTGGAGCACCAAATAATTTATATTTTTGTGCTCAAGATAAAGTAGGATATCATTTCAATTATTTATTGACTCTAATAAAAGGTTATATGAGAACAGCTGATTGCTTTATGCAATTTTCTTTTGCAAACTTCAATTTTAAATGTTAAAGTAGTCCTAGAAATAATATTTTTATATATTTTTTAAATACCTGTAATCTGATTCCACTATTTTAGCTGTTAACTGTAATGGATTACAGTTACTTTTACTTTTACAGTAACTGATACATGTAACTGAACTGTAAGTATCTGATTAGGCTGCATGTAATCAGTTACTTCCCAACCCTGGATATAGCCTATACTCTGATTTTTACAGGCAATTCAGTATGAATATGTTGTCGCCAGTGGACCTGACTTGACTCATTCACCCCAAGAATGAAAGATCAGAACCACATGGAGAGAGCAGCTGAATATCGGACTTTACATCAGCTGTCCTCAATCTGGGGATCACTGGTCAGGCTATTCAGGCCCATGGCATTTGCTGTCGTGTGGCCAATGGCCATATGCCTAAACATAGCCACGCAAACACACACCCATCCACCCCCCTACACACACACACCACGGGACACTGCGCATGGCTAGTTTCGCTTGCTCAGTTCTCTCACTCTCGTCTCTCCCGCCTCCTCCGCTTCCAAAAGGGTCTAGCTGCAGAAAGGCACTGTGGGGCAGGGGCACTGTCGGGCATGTGGGCGGGGCAGGGGCACTCTCGGGCCTGTGGGTGGGGCTTTGAAATTATGATCGTAATATATTACGATCATAATTACGATAGGTAATATATTATTGAGTTGAGGATTGAGACAGAATAAAGACAAGACTGTTTAATAAACAGTTGAACTGAACAGTTTTGCCCTGTTTATTTGTTTGTTTGACTTACACT
>JAODUH010003878.1:0-11060 GCA_027564835.1 Typhlichthys subterraneus
TTCTATTATAAAAATAAATCCAAGAAGGAAGTGCCATTGTAACTGCAGACATGGGAACAAGTGAAGTAAAGTAATAAAAGTTAAAGTAGAAAATAGAAATATAGAAAGTATAGCTCAATGAGGAGTGCATCTTCTTCCTTTCAGTGAGAGCACCGTAGAATAAAGAGCTCTCTACAGCGTGTATGTTCTGGCAATGTTCAAACCCTTTTGCTCAAGCGGGCACATGAGAGAGAAATTTAACAAAACACTGGTCAGACCAGAGAAGAGGTGTGAAATATATGCTTTGTGAGAATGAGGCATTTCTGGTAAATAAATAAATAATACGGACCGACTATATTCGTTATTACTTGCTTTTTATTTTTTATGCTGATTTACTGTATCTTCATATATGTGTCTATACATAGTGTGTCTAGGGATGGGACGATATACGATATAATCGTTTATCGCGATTAAAAACGGACGATAATCGTATCATGGTGAATGTACGTTATCGTGATAATCATGAATATCCTTGCATACAGTAGGTTAATATTTTCACAAGTGAAAAAAGTTTAAAAAATATATTTTCACAAGTGAAAAAAGTTTAAAAAAGCTGTCTAGCTCACTTGTACAGTCTAATTGTATTGATTTAGTAATTAATTTATTAGCCTGCATCTTTCCAGTCAATCACCATCATGGCTGAAGGCCCGGCTTGCCCAGTGTGTCCTCCACATAAAAAAGTTAAATCAAATTTGCTGAAATACTGGTTTCTAAACAAAAACTATCACACAAAAAATATATAGTACATACTGTATGTGTCATGATAATAAAAATTATTGTTTATTTAGAGACAATTGATAAAGATGGGCCCATACCATCATGAGTCCAGCCTGAGTCTTATTTTTCTTATTCTTGAGGTTGCGTGATTCTGGGTTCCCTCAACTTCAGCTGCTCCTAAGCTGCTCTTGCAAGGCCTAGATGAAGGCGCCCCATAAAGGCCTGGGTGGAACCTGTTTCTGGGGCAGACTGCTTCTGGGCCTGGGTGGAGACTCCCCCTCCAGGGGGCTGGGTAGGCCGATGGATGGCATGAATGCGGACAGCCTCTGCTGGTTACACTCGTGCCTTATTTGAATGAGGTCTTCCACGTCCTGGTTGAAGGCGAGAATGTCTCGCTGCAGTTGCTTATAATTCTCCGCCACCTCCAGGGGGCTGGGTAGGTCGATGGATGCCATGAACGCGATGAATGCGGACAACCTCAACAGCCTCTGCTGGTTACACTAGTGCCTCTGAATGAGGTCTTCCACGTCCTCGTTAAAGGAGAGAAAGTCTTGCTGCAGTTGCTTATACTTCTCCGCCACCTCATCCCACTTCTCCACCACCACATCAGACCTCTCCACCACCTCAGCATATCCCTTTGCCACCTCAACACATTCCTTTGCCAACTCAGCACATCCCTTTGCCAACTCAGCATAACGCTTTTCCATCCAAACCCATCCTTTTACCAATTACTTATATTCTTGAACGACACACGTCTTATTGTCCTTTGGCTGTGTGGTTAAATTGCAGTCGAATTCTATATTAAAACAAAGTGGGCGTGGCTGGGCCTTCCTCACACTCCAGGCCTGAGTAAAAGGCTGGGTGGAGCAACGGATGGGATCAATGTGGACAGCCTGTCTATGAGATAATTGTTCTTCTGTATGAGGTCTTCCAGCTCCTGTTTGATTGAGAGAAGATCTCGCTGCAGTTGCTCATACTTCTCTGCCATCTCAGCAAACTGCTGGCTCATCTTTTTATTGTTGAAAAAATTTGCTTATTTGCCTTGTCTTTGTCTTCAGTGCTTGTGTGGTTTAAATCCAGTTGATTTCTCTTTATATTAAAGGCAAATGGCTGGATTTCAGCTGTTGGTTGCAGGAGAGAACCCTTTGCTACAGATGCTTGTACCTCTTCGTCACCTCAGCAAGCTTTTTTGGTGGTTGATTGCTTGATGTTTTTAGGCCAACGTGTGAAGTTCCACAAATGGCCACTTGAGGCTGGCTGCAAAATTGCGAGTCAATCCCCATAGAATCCCATGTTAAAAAAGCTTTACAGCAAAAATAATCATCTCTACAGCATGGTTCCAAAAATGTTTGCTGAATAAATAATGCGGTACTTCTACACAGCACTGGCTCTGTAAATAGAAACACAAACAAAGTGGTGCATACCGCACACAACAACACTATCCCAGCCTTGTTAATGTCGGTCCAATTTGTGGGGGCATAGCTTCTTAGTGAGCACCCTATTGAATTGAAGGGAGAGGTGTTTTTGTTATGATAGAGCTCAGCGGATGGTTCAATGGAGGTCAACAATATAACTCTGAAGAGATCGGCATAACAGGGGCTGCACAAGACAATGACAATGCTGCCTCTAAAATCTTAAATGCATGAAAATACACCCTGAACAACAAAGGTACAACTTTGTATAATGTTGGTACTTAAAAGGCAGAAATAAAATATAGAAATAAATACATAAAAGCATACCCCATGAAACTAATGAATTATGAATAATAGTGCAAGCATAAATAAATAAAAAACTGCATTTCATAAAAATAAAAATAAATGTTTCTAAGAAAATTATGCACTGTTTTACAATCCTTTACATAATAAAAAAAAATGTAGACGTTTATCATAATATTGTATTTCATAAATATAGCCTACTACTGTAAGCCTGTGATCAATCGGCCGTGTTCTCTTTGAGCACATGCTTAATTACATTTTTTACAAAATCCAAAAGGAGATACGTTTTAAAATAAAATGTTAATCGCCATATAATCGTCAAGTATCTGGTAAAGACAAACACACAAGACTAGCATTTAACAAAATTATCAGATATTCCGTTGTTCCCAACTTGAGTAGATGTGACCAGGATCGTCCGTCCCCCTCGGGCAATCGAACCCCGATCTCCCACGTAGAGAGCGGACGCTCCTACAAGGCAGGCCAAAAACCCATGGGCACTAGCCTGCGTCGCCAAAGCGTCCTATGAGGTTTCGGGTGTGAGGATTAACACCGCACAGCTCCCTGCTGGTCACCGTTGCATAGACAAATGCTTGTTTGACGGACTGGCAGAAAAGCCTTATTTTATATTTTGCATAAATGTAGCTATATCGTTTTGAGACTTTATTTTATTTATTTCTTAATAGCCATATATTTCAACCATATATTTTATATTCAACCATATATATATATATTCAGCCATATATTTTATATATTTCATATATTTCAATATAACATAACATATGTTATGTTATTATAACATAACATATGTTATGTTATAATATGTTTTATAACATAACATTTTGAAATATAGGATAACCAAATTTGTGATGTGTAAAAGTGAATTGTTTAAGAGAGGACACAATTGTCATGTTGGATGTGGATGTCATAAATACTTTGAAGAAGGCATTAATTAAATTTGTACAAATACAAACATATGTAAAACGGGTCTATGATAGTGCACATTACTTGCAGTAGTTTACCCTGTGTTAATTTGTGCTACGGCTATTCTATTGTAGGCTATTCGATTATATTTCATGACAGCTTTTCATATCCAATAATTGTTGCATTTACATTATGTAATTTTGGGGGCGTATCGGTGTCTAGTATTCCATTGGCTGTCTGCGAAAAAGGGTGGAGCTGGCTGTCCCCGGAGCCATGCCGTTTGGGTCATTAATCAAGCAGGGTAATGGGATAGGTGAATAGGTTTGCGAGGGGTCTGTCTGTTTGTTTGGAAATTAGAAAGACATGGAAGTAGGGTACTGTCGTTACGAATGCATAAAGCACAGGCAATTGGTCTCTGTGGCAAGTTCAGCCGTTTTTAAGTGCTGTTGTTGTCCTGGATCTAGCCTGTCAACCCGCCTGTCATGCTTATTCGCTCCTCCAAGATAAGAGATTCCAAAAGATCGGTATGTAGCCTACAGGTGTGACATTATTAATGATGTAAAGATACAGTATGTGTGCCTTCGAAAAAGCACTAGCTGGTCTACTGTAGGCTATGCGTAATTGTGATTGTTTAACGAGGACATAGAATACTTTCCTTTGATTATTGTGTCCCATTCCTTAGGGCATTGAGTTACATCTGTTCAGGAAAGATAACGCTCTGGCACAAGCCTCATTAAACAACATAGTTTTGGTGATGTGGTAACTATTTCCTCTGTTTTTTTAGCGTCTTTTCCACTCATTGCACCCTGCGCCAGATATACTTCTATCGTATGATTTGTGTGCCATGCATGTATCATAGTTGTGTCATATCAATCGGAAAACGTTATAATATAATTATTATAATATAGACTTCATAATCTTATCCATACTTGTATCCCATATTCAATAAATTGTATTATATACAGTATGTGTGTGTGTATGTGTATAAATACATACATGCATACATTATGAAAATATTATTTGCTAATATTGAAGAAAAGAAAAATAGGAAAGTATGCTTTCTGAGCTGAGCAGCTAGCCTACATGGTGTGGGGTAGGCATCAGCCAGCCATTGCCTCTGCTGAAGTGCCATCATTCATTTATTAATTTATTCATTTGTTTCACTGCAGCTCAAGCCTTTTGGGCCACCGAGAGGACAGCCCTGCAATTCTTGCGGAGAGCAGTGCCCAGGCTTCACTCTGCATACATGGAGGTTGGTGTACTTTGTCTCCTTATCCCCGCTACATGTGTGCCATCCCTCAGACAGACGGTGACCCATCTGACTCATAAAGGTAGATTTAGTAAAGGCTTTATTATTACTTTGGCGTAATGTGATCTGCCAAGTCCATCGATTGATATACAGTAAATAATCCATCACTAAGTGACAGTTTACCCACGTCACTATATGCAACATTTTTGCAACGTTTTTCTATACTGTAACTACTATTAGTGTATGTTATTTGAGTAGTGCAGTGTAAACATTCTTCCACAAGAGAACAGGGACATTTAGGATGAAAAGCATTTTGAGTTGCTTAAAACATTAATAAGATGCAGTCATGCATTGTACAGTGAGGTAGTCTTTATTGAGCTCCTGCCTGAATTTGGTTGTTTTTCTTGTAAAAAGAAGTTTGTACAGCAGATAAGACTGTTCTCGTCTTTGTGTATACATTGTCAGGTGCCAGCGATGTTACAAAAGTTCTCACAGGTTCATTCATCATTCATTCATCATTTGAGATTAATTCTTGCACACAAAAAGGCAAAGGTTGGAAAAACATTTTAGAATTTCATCCTATTTATTGGAACAATAATTAAACTTAGGAGACAACAATCAGACAAAGTGAAAACATTGCAGCCTCATAAACCAGATTATTGGACAGGTTGAGGTTGGTTCAATTAGCCTATAATATTAGTTACACTACTAGTTACTGAAAAACGTATATAAAAAATATTACAGTAATTAGTTACTAGTAACTATTTACTAGTAACTAGTTACAGCCCAACTCTGTCTGAACATAAAGATATACATGTTCTTGCTTCATATTAGAAGAAGATTCCCTGCAATGTTGGGTCTGCATTCTGACATAATTGTGCAAATACACAACAGCGACATCTTATGGCTGAATGGATTTCACTGACACAAAACCACATGAACCGCCTAATACCACACAAGTCAAATAAAACTATTTTTATTCATAATTCAGTTAAATTCAAAAGCCATAATAATTTACCCAGCAACTTTGCATTAGTCAAGCTATTCCCTTGCAATAGAAATGTACCAGGGCTTTGTGGCTCATTCAGTTTCCTTTGCTATAAAATAAACTATTCAGTCCAACCAGCTACAGCCACCATTGGAATGTGCCCTCAATTACCTTACTTTACTGTCCCACCACAAAAGGTTAACTTTTCTGAAGATATTTCTGACAAACAGGATGTTCTGTTTTATGTGCGGAGGCTCAATCCTCTTTTTTTATGGTTGTTACAAGTCTTTGTTGCTAAATAGAAAACATGCCAAGCTTACAATGAAGCATTCCCTCCCTTGGTCTCAAGCACGAAAGCAGATTTTCATGGCGATTGACACAGATAGGGTTGTGATGGTGTGTTTTCTTGGGGAATGTGGTGGACTTTAGCTGACCTTTAGGATAAAAGATAAGGAACAAGGTTGACGAGGTACCATACCAGCCTATAGCCATGCATGTGTAGTTTGGAAAATTAGCCATCTGAAGAAACCAGAAAACCATAGAACCATAACAAAAGAAGAAAGAATGAAATGTCCCTGTATGGTTTTATAGATTAGATAAAGAATAATGATTTATATATTCACACACTTTGAATTCACTTAAATGTTTTTCAAATATATTAAAGAGGTTGATGCAATGAAGTCATCAAGATACCCCCTCGCTCTAAATTTGTCCTTTGCTCCTGTTCCATGCTGCCTATACTAACAAGATTTGTTCTTAGCTCAGAAGCTGTCCTGGGGTGTTTTCTGTCATTCATAGAAGGTTTACTGTGCATATTGCACGCTGAGCCATTTTCCTTTCAGACAGAAGAAGCCAGTCAAGTCTCCCTTACTTACCACCAGGATAAGCTGTAGATGTTCTTTGTCCCACTGCTTGGACATATAGTATACTTAAAGGCAGGGTTAGCCATTTTCAAGAATGCTTGCTAACTTTGAGCTCACATCAAAACAGTGTCTCTCCGCAGACCTCCGCTGCAGCGCCTCACACATAGAAATGCATTGTGAAGCAAAGCGTTGTACTACATCTTTGTTGATAGGAGCGGTGTTCGCCTTTTTGTTTAAGTTCCTATTTACGCAGCCAGGGCTGTATAGAAGTATCTGATTCTTTTTTCAACACATACAGAGAACCGTAAGCTAGCAAAATGAGGAGATATTTGATGAAATATAAAATTTCATCAAATATTTCACCAATGAAATTGGTGAATTAGCATATATTTAGCTTGCAGTATCTGACACATTTTAAATCCTTGAATATTTACTTATTTTATACCATGTTTCACAGTTAAAAGTTTAAAAATGTTTTACTCCGTTTAACCCCATAAACATATTTATATTTTCTTTTAACAAGGTGAAAAGACATGTTACAGTTTAAGCTCCAGGCTTATGTTACAGCCTGTGTTATCGAGTGCCTGTACAATTCAGTAAGCTGAGCATGATAGGAAAAGAGGTACATTTGACTTGCACAACACAATCCTTCTGAATAATGAATGCTTGCCATTGGCTTGATTGATTTTCCTTGTGTTAATGAGACTCATTACAAGGCTTATTAACATGAGCTTGGGGTGTGAAGGTGCTATTTGATCGGCCTGATCGCATTACCCAGTTGTATACAACGCTCATTATCATTCAATAACATGGTGAAGGCAGGTTAGCGCTACCAATGCTAATGTAGGCTTAAAAGGTTACACTTGACCTAGATGAATCGGACAGTAAAGGAGGATTTATACTGCGTTTCCATTTGACGGCACAAACCATAAAACTTTCACTGTAGGCAGGGAGGTTGAGTTAAGGTTGAATATTTGGCAGGCTTGTCTAGCGCTGGACAAAGACCTGTATTCAGCAGGGCCTTAGCTGAAACCTTAGCTGGCTACGAGAGAGAGAGAGAGAGAGAGAGAGAGAGAGAGAGAGAGAGAGAGAGGATGTGAATGGCTCCACTGACGTCTGTCCTCTCAGTAACCCAGAGTGATCTACATAACACAGGCCCGCCTGCTATTCACAGTGTTAACAAGGTGGCCAGCAAATAAAACTGTCGGGGTACCCAGACAAAAGAAGAGTGTTTGAAGGGGCAGTCCTTGCTGTTTCTACAGGGCTCTGTTTGAGGTGGCTGGGAGGAGGTGGGAGTAATACCGGTTGCCAATGTCACACAATAGAATCTCAGCAAATGTATCACTCACTGTGTCTCTGGTTATTGGCATGGAGATGGAAAGCCTCCAGTGAAATGTTTTCATCTGGAAAAGCTTTATCAGTAATGTAGCCGACGCTCTTTTTGCTCTCCTCTCTTTCAGGACCTTCTTTTGAAGTGAAAACCAGCCACATCATTGGCACATGGTAGTTCTTGACTGGGTCAGGAGACATATTTGATTTGTTTTTTTGGGGGGTGCAGGGGGTGAAATTGACATTTCTCTTGTGTAAATGCTATGCTTGGTCTTTGCTGCTTAAAGGTGGATGCATTTATAAAGGGCTGTCTGGCATGTGGGGGTCTTCTGATAAATGACTGATCCTTATGGTGATAATGCATACCCATAGAGTTGTGGAGCGCTGATATAAATCTTAGTTTGACCTTTGCCTTCACTGTCATCTTTTGGCCCAACGTGTCCTTTCCAATTTATTTCCCTGCCTAGGTTCCCTCCATCACTTTGACTTGGACAGCTCTCCCCCATCCTTGTCTATATGCTTTTGCTTCTCTTCTCTGGCTTTCTGGCACGTTCGCTTCCTGGAATCATTTGTCTCAATGCTGCATTATGTTTGCATTGCGCTATAGAGAGCGGGTCATCCAAAACTATTGGAATAATAACAAAGATGGAGCATTTCAGTGGAATAAAAAATGGAACGCTTCCGGTCTGTCTCATAAGTGGTTGTGTCACTAACAGCGTTTTGCTGTGTAGGCTGATATATAATATAGGCTAAATCTACCATGCATGGCCTGAAACACAGTCAATTTACTTCTAAACAATTATCTGCAGAGATACATGATTGGAAATAGTTTGGTGAAATTCAAGGACTTTCCCATTGACTTGCATGGAACGCTGAGTCGTTCTAGGCTGCAACATAACTGGTCAAAAGTCCACCCCCCACCCACTTCAAAGTATCGAATGTGGGAAGTGCTGTCTGTTGAAGCCTCTCTGTTTCCGAGCTTGAACCACCAGCTTGGACTGGTTGTATTCAAGTGGTCTCCGATTTCTCAGGCTCTTGACAAGCTTCAGTTTCTTTATCATGCTTAATTTAACTTTTATTAAAATATAATGTATTTTATATATAAATGCAGTTAACACACATAATACACTGCGGGTATCTTCCGATAAAGACCACTGTCTACACGTCTATATTGTTGACAACTCAAATTCAGCTGTATTGAAATTTCGTGCTGCACAAAATAAATGTTAAGGGGGTTTCCACAGCTTTTAAGTCAAAAGGGTGATTTTCTATCTTTTTTTATTTTTTTGTTTGTTGCCCCATGCCATGACAACCTGTTTTATTATGCTATCCTTTTTCTTATTGATGTGGTGCAAAAGGATCCCTTTTGTTGTAGTGTGTGTGTGTGTGTGTGTGTGTGTGTGTGTGTGTGTGCGCGCGCACATGTGTGTGCATGCGTATGTGCGTGCATGTACTGTACTACATGTAGATATGTATGCACCCAATCAGGATAGGGGAAATGGTCCAAACCCAGGTCACTGTACATTCTGTCTTGTAATTCTGTTACAATACACAGGTGTTCCACACAGGTGGAGCATCTGTGTCTTGTAACATAATTGTGATGTGTCTTCCTTCCTGTGTGTAAAGCTAATAGTCAGGAGGCACAAGTGTGGCATCCTTCAGCTACTGTGATCTGTCGACGTGACACACCATGGCAGGCAGTCTGCGGGCCATTTCAGCCACTAGGGGGCTCACATGTGTCTAACAGGAGGCTCTGCTTATAGCTGTCAGGTTTCTCTGTTGTATGCTTTTAGTGTGCATTGTGAGGTTGTGTATTGTTTTTTTATAATCGAAAAGGTTCTCTCTACTAAATTCAGTACTCTACGTACTGGATTTGAAGGCAGTTTAAGATAAGCAGTTTTGAGCTCACTGCAATAATTAGAAGAGAAGATGGATGAGATACGTAAGGTGGAATAAGTGACATTTAGTCAAATTCTGTATCTACTCACGGTCACTTGTACTGTGTGCTGAAAAAGATGTCCATTGTTTCACACAGCCCGGGCTCTGTAAATGGTAACACATAGTAGTGCATACCGCGCCACACACAACACTATCCTAGCCTTGGTAATGCATTTCTAATGTGGGTGGGGGGCGGAGCTTCTGAGGGAGAACCAATAGCATTGAGGAGGCATTTTTGTTTTGATCCAGGTAAAATATCAACAATCGTACTCTAGAATCCCCAAGTTCACTTTTTAAGAGCTGACCACCAGGAGGCAAATCAGTATCATTTTGACAAGGCAGTCCTACAGAATGCCAGTAGCCTAATGCTTAACCCAACAACACATATACTGACTGTACATGTAGTTATGTGTATGTGTGGATTGAATGTATCATGGAACAGTAGCCTTTAAGAGGAATGTTGCACTTATTGTAACAGCTGCATAATGCCATTTGCCAGCTTCAGTATTAAAGCAGCTTTGTTCAGATCCACATTTATATTCTTTGTGTGCCCCATCAAGGTCGCCTGTAGCAGGTGCTGGCAGTGGGCTGGAGGTAGATAGGCATCAGAAAAGCCCTTTGTCCCTGGAAGATGGCGTAATTGAGAAAGCAGCAAATGCAACCAAAGCTGTGAAGGTCAAGAAATATGCTTGTAACAATCTTACCTGTTTGCAAAATGTCTCAATAAGTGATTGAATAGTGTTTGAAGGCTGTAAGTGCTATTGCCATTTTTGGTGCCTGACAGGGCATTTGTTTTGTTATATTATGCAGTTAGCTGAGTATTTCTTCCATTGTAACAATCACACAATTTTCAGTTCTCTTTACACATGCAAGACTGAATAAAATATGCATACTATGCATAACCACTTATGTACGTGACGTGGTTATACATATTGTACATATTTGTTATTCATCTGTAAGAAAAGATAATTAATTAATGGCTAACTCTCTATGTGTCCCTCATTCTTCATGGATGAGAAGTCCACTGTCCTTTGGTCAAACACCGCTTTCCAGGCATGGATGGTAGACTGAGTTTAGGGACTTCCGACAGTGTTGAAAGGGTGTGAGGGAAAATTAAGTTGTAGGACAGAGTGGCTTTTTGGGCTTTATATGTGACAAGTGAAACTGATGTTGATTATGAAATGTTCTTTTGAAATGATATTTCGCCTTGATGTCAATCGTGACAACACATCTTAAGTGATGAAGCTGTGTATTTTTTTTTTATATAATTACATTTTCTACAGCTTCACAGACACTGCCAG
>JAODUH010003879.1:0-11059 GCA_027564835.1 Typhlichthys subterraneus
CTCTCTCTCTCTCTCTCTCTCTCTCTCTCTCTCTCTCTCTCTCTCTCTCTCTCTCTCTCTCTCTCTCGCTCTCTCTTCCTCGCTCGCTCTCAATCTCTTTTTCCCTCTCTCTCTCTCTAAATATCTCTTTCTCCCTCTCTCCCTCCCTCTCTTCCTTTCTTGCTCTCTCACTCTTTTTCCTTCTCTCTCTCTCTCTCTCTTTCAGCATGTGGAAGATGGTTGGGGGGGGGTGGTCTCACGTGCCCCCCCCTCCTCCTCCCGGATCGTGTGCCGCATGGCAATGGCCCTGCGCTCCGTGAAGGCGGTGTACTCGTATGGATTTTGTATGTGTGTGAAGCTAATAGGCACAGTGCGCGTGCGTGCGTGCGCGTGCGTGCGCGTGCGCCCTGATGAGGTCTATTCAGAAAGCCGCTGATTTATAGAGCGAGAATGCGACGACCCTTCAGAATGTCCGGAGTATCGAACCACCCTGCCAGCCCCGCTCTCAATATGCACCAAGGAGCAAGCTGGTTCACCCTGGCACTACTAATGTACATTAACCTCTCACGCGCATGCACATACACACCCCGATGCCATACTGCCACCAATCAACAAGGGATCGCATTGAATTTCTCCTGGCTGTACTTAGCCGTGGCGCTCATTGCCTGAATATTAGAAATATTATTCATAGTTTTCTCTCACGACTCAAATGCCAAAGGCACGTAACTCCCAGAACAATCTACATTTCTACGAGAAATCATGCTACACTGCGTCTCTGCGTCTCTGTCTGTTTCGGTTCCTGCATTGTTTGACTGCCCTGCCACCAGAACATGTCGATGGAAACACTCAATAAACACACAATAAACAATACTGACCGTAATTGGGATCAACTGGTACTGTATAAAGTTCCTCTGCTTCCTCATTCCTCTTTTGTGTCATGGTGCTTTCATGACCCCACATTTCTTCCGTCAACACAAGTGGGAGCGCTATAGGAGGATGGGTAGAAGATACGTTAGCCTATGAGCGTTATAGCGGCAGGAGTAGTGGACTCTCAAAGCTACACCACATTTCTGTAATGCTCTCCATCTATTTAGATGGATGCATTGGCTTTTGTGAGCAAGACTAATTCACAATGACCCTTGTTAATTAAACGTGCGCAAGCCTAAAAGCAATTGGTGTAGAAAAGGGTCATCTTATGCCAGTATCACACGACATTACCAAACATTTGTGTCTTTCTCGATTGTCAGATTGGATGAACATTGTGCCATTAAATCTTAACACGTCTTAGCCAGGAGACTGGCCACCCCGCACCACACCGACCCATCACCGCACCTAGCCTATAGCTTAACCAGCTAATAGACCTACAGCATACTCACCTCAGCACCTCAGCCTACAGTGCTCTTCGTGTTTATATGTGCAACAGAGGGCACGTTGTTGCAACATGTCATAAGAGTTGACAAACTCCTATGACAACTATGCGAGAAGGTCCTTTTGCCAGGAGGTCGTGAGGCGTCTGGGACGCCACATCGCTGGTTTTTGATTATGTCCTAATACATGGCGTTAAGTCGCCGTTCGTCGCTCCCGGGCCCGATGCTGGAAATGTGTCGGTCCCGGCAAAATCTAGTCAATGTCGGGGGGGGGGGGGGTCATGTAATTTTATCAGTTACATGAAACTGAAAATGAAAACTGAACTGAAAATGATATCCTGTTTCAACCAAAGGTTTTAAATTGCAGCATACTCTTAAGTCATTAGAGGTTTTGTCAACGATTTGGCATTCATGGTCCTTTTCCCAATGATTGGGCCAAGCATGAGTTGGAGACTGTTTGACTAAACTAATCTTTACTAAACTCATTACTCTCTATGTATAGAATTAATGAGACAGAGAGACAGACAATTCAGGTGAGATTGTTTATTCGTTATGCACTGATGCAGGAGTTCTAGTAGTATACTGTAGGTATTTTGAGGCTTTGTGTGTAGGTGGGTTTGTGTGTGTGTGTGCCTGAAAATGCTTGTGTGCAGATGCTTGTGCTATTTCTCAAATACGGTTGAGACTTAAACAGCATGGAGCCCAGGTGTTATTGACTTATAGTGTAATATATGAAACTACTGGCTGTGAGCTGTTAGTTTCCACGGCGTTGGTTATCAGTGTATATACAGAAACATTCAGACTTTGATTCACAAGATTCTATACAGTTACCACAAAATAAAAAGCTATGGAGTTATCGAGACTCATGTTTAACATTAATTTGGAACAATGCCATACTGTGTTGCATACAGTAGATGTGTGTTTTTTTTTTTTTTGCCGCTGTCTACAGTATTCCCATCACATTTGGCACGGATAAAGGATAAGATACGTTATTTCCCTGTCTGTTATTAAGTCAAGTTTATTTGTTCCCATATTCGGGTACCCTGAATCACTGCAGTTACAGTAATTTCCTTTTGCAACGAAGCCTACAAAACACAAAAGACTGTAATAAACCAACAGCACACATACATCATCTGTTTTTTGGGTCATTTTCATAGTCTCAATATGTGCCTTAGTATTCTTTACATAAGAATATAGCCTCTGTATTAAACAGTCCTTGTCTCCACCCACGCCAAGGCCAATAACAATAACGCTCAGGCCTCTAATCCCTGTGATTCACCGCTACTAGAATGACCTGCATATAATTATAATCACATTGGGCTCTCATCGTTTTCTGCATGAGCGAACACCCTGCGTGCCGTGTTGTGTGTGTGTGTGTGTGTGTAGTGAAGGAGCTTTTTCCTCCATTGGGTTTGCAGTGTGAATTAAGTGAGACAGTGGAGAGACCGACCTTGCATTCTCTATTGACTCCCAGTTCAGTCAATGTAATGAGGGCAGGAAATAGGGGGATGATGTAAAGCTTTTTTTACGTGGAGGGGGGCATACAAGTTCAGTTAAGGTAATGAAGGATGGATAAAGAGATGGGAGTCTTTCAGTTAGAGGATTGTGTGTGTGTGTGTGTGTTGGGGGGGGGGGTATTCTGGATTCTCTGGTGTGTTTGTCGCTGGGTGCTATTCTAGTCTCTTCCATAGAAGGAAATCTGAACATTTCAGTGTCTGAATGGTTGTTCCTGCCTTGTTTTGTCTGCCATTTTCACAGTTGTCAACAGCACTTCCTCTGTATACTTGTGTGTGCGTGTGCGCACACACACACACAAGTGCTGTTTTAATGTGTAATTTATTTGTGTGAATGTTTGTCTCAGAGCTATTTGATATCAGTGCACATTTTTGTTTTATTTGCGTCCTTAAACATGCATGGGCAGCGTTTACGTGTGCGTGGGTGAGACAGTGCAGTACAGACTAATTAATTTGACCATTGATGTTTTTGACTTGCGATGGGCATTGATTCATATTTATGTATGATCAAGTTACTTTTACGGTCCTGTAATCTGTTTTTGTACTTTACTGTAAATTGTTATGTCTTATACTGTATCTGTAACTATATTAATTGTGCTGCTGCTGCCTGCCTTAGCCAGGACACTCTTGTAAAATTGATTTTTAATCTCAATTGGTCAATTCCTGGTTAAAAAAAGGTATTAAAAATAAATAAAGTAACCCTTCATACAGTTTGTTATAAAAAACACATGTCCATGCAGACATATGGCCTTTGTGTTTTGATCTGAGGTCTGTGCGTTAATTCAACTCTCAGCCATGCAAGCATACAGTACAGTGTGTGTCTGTGAGAGGCACATTCTGTATTATCAGACATAAATGTGAATCTGGCTGTGGAGCTGACACATGGCTGTACCCAGGCACTGATGCAGAACTCCTAACCAGGCCCGTGCTGGATAAGGGCTAGAGACGTAGCGTAAATGAAACGCAAAATACGTATGCGTGCATGTGTGTGTTTGCAAGACTGAGCCAGACTGACGGGTTGGCTTGGAGAAAACGCATGATCGCCAATCCAGGACTGTCTGCAGCCGAAAGACAGGCTTCTTCAAGCTGAACAGGCCAGATGGTCTGGTCTACCTTTATAACACAGCCCTGGTCCCTGTGTAATTGTTCTGCTTTTGCATGCACACGCACGCGCACGCGCACACACACACACTCGTACTATGTTGTCTGGCAAAACACAAATCTCGCCTGCTTTGTTGTGTGTACATCCAATTTTTTAAGACATCTGTCTAATGAATGCTGTCTTATCCATATTATCTTTAAAGTACATGCATAACCAATGTTAGAACGTGTGTGTGTGTGTGCGTGTGAAATGATAATGGTGTTATTTTTAAAACTATTTTTATTGTACTGTATGGTGAAGACATCTAAACTGTTGGGTCAATTAAAATGGAAAGAATTAATGTATTTACTGTACATTATACTGTGCATCGAAATATGTACTACCTAAGTGCAGAGTGCATGGCTGGTCAGTATACACATGCACACAGAGGCATATAAAGTCTCCCTTTTATAACCAGGAGTATTCCCTTTATAGCCTAGCGTGGTCCGGCTTCTTATTAAATGAGTCATTGAACAATTGTTATCACGATATTGATATTTTGTTCTGATACTATACCAAGAGAAAGTATTGCGATACTCTATACCTTTTCGAAACTTTTTTAAAATGGGGGATACACTTTCAACTGTCATTATGTTGCTTTGTTTCAATGACATACATTTTTGTCAAACAATATTTTAAAACTATAAGAATAATCAATATAAGAAAATAAAAGTTGGAGATTATGCTATATATTATTATTTAACCCTTTAAAATTTCTGCAATTATTGCAGGCAGTGGCAGGATGTGTACCGTGCAACACTAGTTGTGACTGGTCTGGTTGCATTGCATTTAGCCTCTTCTCAGGTGCTGATATCTTTGTGCTATTATTGTGGAATGGGTTAAAGTCATCTTTCCACCCACACAGACCTGTAGACCTGTGCTCTCGTTCACTGGGATGAATCGACGCATTGTGAATCGACTTTCCTATTGGAGATGAGATCAATTGTTAATTGCGGTCGCGCTCTTCTCACGTGTATCTGTGCACTAGGCATGTGTGTATGTGGCATGCAGGGTTCCTGCGTCTGAACCTGGGCCTTGGAGTGTGTGCCATCTGTGTGCACCTGTGCGTGTCTTCGTTTCATTTCTTCTTGACCCTTTCCCAAGTGAATTGCTATAGATTTTTATCTGTGCTCACTGTCAGTCAAACTTTCTTTTCCCTTTTGTTCTCTCTCTCTCTCTCTCTCTCTCTCTCTCTCTCTACCGGCATGTCATTTCTCCTGATTTATTCCCTCGTTTCATCTGTACCATTCTCACATTTAGCATATTATTCCCTCTCATCCACTCCTCTCTCTCTGTATCTCTCAACCTGTCTCCCCCGCTCGCTCTCTCTTTCTCTCGTTCCTTTTCACATCCACTTTCTTCCCCTGTACTCCTTTTCATCTCACCTCACCTCATTACTCTTCTCGAGCCCTCCCCTCTATATCTTCCTCTTTTCATCACTCCGCCCCTTACACTGGAATACCCCCTTTGTTTCCCTGGTGTTTACTATGCTGTTGTGAGTAAATATAGTTACACAATGGAAACCCTCACTATGAACACTATCCTAATGTGTTTGTATGACTGACGCGTGACGTCATGTTGAAAGCCCGCTGGGCTCGTCTTTAGCATTAACCTGAATCTGTCTCCTGCAAAGTGCACCTAGGCCAGTGCGTTTTGCGAAGCTCCAGAGAGCCAAGATTAGAGGTGGTGATAACCTCTGTTATCCTGCATGATGGAGTTAGGCCATTCCCTTTGGTATAAGTGTTAGTTATGGTTGGAGTGGCCTGCATGATGTTCTCACTGAAGTGGACTGTGTCAGTGTTGCCCTTTAACACAAGAGCTATTCAACAAGCCATGTGTTGGCATTGCTGAATATGCATACGGGAGCATAAGAGTTCCCTGAGAACGTGCTTATTGGTTGAAATATTTGAGATGATTTAAAGTGTAACTGCACCCCAGCACTGAGCCTGACTCCACCCACTAAACAACTTTAGAAAATGCGTCAAGGAGCTGAGTGAGGGGACGGATTGAGATGTTAACGTTAACAATAATGTTAACATTTGAATTTGATGTATGAGCGGACGGAGTGTACGGTTGAAAACTAGCCAGGTCCTGCTGTGATTTTTAACCGATATGACATGTAGTTCTGTTTCCAGCCCATAACATCCAGATCTTTGTAAAACTGCGAATTTTGTCAATATTGACACCAGCATTGCTTTCTCTCATCACTGTTCAATCCTGCTACTTTTAAATGTTTAATATACAGCTCAAAAAACACATTTTAGAGTGCAGTTACACCGAGAAATTATCTCACGCTGGTGTTTTTTACTAGCCTGGTGTAACCAGACTCATCATTTTGTGAATATGGCCTGGCCATGCTCCATTGGGAAGTGTTAACTGTCGTTGCCTTTTACTGGTTGTAGACCTCATTTTGAACATAACATTTTGAACATAATATTGGCCAGCGTTTAACCAATCGCCGTTGATACAACTGAAACGCCTCATCTAGCTCAATCACTATTTCGAAACACGCTTGACTCCAACGTCATCCCACCAACCCACCCTGGTTGGTCCGCCAGCAGGGTGGCAGTGAAAACGCTAATGTGAACAGACCGTAATCGCAGGGAAGAAAATTGAGCTGAAAGCAATTGTCAGTTGGAGCCAGGCTAGTTTTTAACACCCATAGCTTTAGGGAGGGGAGAGAGCAGAGCTGGACACTCAGCAGTCAAGCAAGGGGAGGGGGGTGCTAATGCTGTTGCATTCTGTTTAGAGGTCATCCATGATATGAACCACATATGGCAGAGTGAACACGAGGTGACTTGGCACCACCATTACCACTGATTAGGCTATGGTGTACGTAATGCAGATCGGTATGCCTTATGTCTGCTAATGTTGATGTTATTTTGCTCAGTTGTGGCATAGGTTTACACAGTACATAAACACATGCTGTGTGTATAGTCATTTACAGTGGTGACCAGTGGAGGGAGGGCAATAATATTTGACAACAATTTCACTGTCTTGCTTCTATCCTCTGTAGCAGCAGTACAGCAAATGTATTTGCATACTCTTAAATAAACAGGTACTACTAACCTTATGCTAACCACAATGCTGTGTGGTTGAAATATTCTTAACTGTTAACTTTTCCCCATATGAAACAGCATGTATACGATACCTCATGCCTATATAGGTAATGATTGTTGGGTTAGTGTGATACTGTGTTGTTAAAGCCAAGTGGTCCTTTGTGGCTGAATAAAACACACAATCAAACTGTGTTTGGAATATGTGATCAGAGGCAAAGGACTTAAGCTTGAAAGGTATACGATTTTTATAGGGGTTCATAATGGCATCTTCTGATAGCACCAACAGCTAGACTCATCCAATGGACGTGCATGTTTCTCAATTCATAGTAGTTCCAGAAAAAAGTACAAAAGTATGTAAAATTAAAAGGCCACATTAAGGGCCATTCTTCAGGTAAATTTGCATGAGGAACAGAAGTGCTAATAGCTTAAGCATATGATCTGGTCAAGACCACGGTCTGAATGCACATATCAACAGAAGCGCTTGCCAGTTTATTTGCTGGGGCCATCATTTTCATTGACACGAATGGCTGCCATTTTTACATGCCTTTTAATGCTTTAGTGGAATGGTCCAAGATTATCCAAAATTAAATATACTATACACCTACATGTACTTGGCACTGTATTTAGAAGGATGAGATAAAACCCTGGCAATACATGGCTGTTTCTAGTAGCCTAATTGCTTTTTTGGCATTTTCTGAATAGCACAAACTCAGTATCACACAACACAATTCTCAGGTGACCGCGGCCCCCGAAACATCTTACTTTAGAGTAGACTGAAGCACAGCAAGTGCTGCTTGCACAACAGAGTCTGTTATTGAGACGGCATCATTAGAAACTGTCTAGCTGCGGACTGCCCTCTGGAAGCTCTCTGTGTCTCTCGGTACACTTCTTTCTCTCACCCCATCCATCTGCTTTGCCCTCTCATTGGTTCCTCTGTACTTCTCTCCTCCTCCTCCTCTCAACAGCGGACCGGTGTTGGTTTTTCATTGCATTCTGACTGTTAGCAGATATTTTCATTTATTTAAATATTTTGTATTATTTTATATTATTTTATTGTATTTACTATATTATTGCAGGCATACTGTAGTTTTGGCAATGGCGGGAAGGCACAGCGACACTTCCTACCATTTGCCACCAGGTATACGCTGGTGAGAAACTGTGGATTATAATTTTTGGCTTGGGAGGACCAAGATTTGTAATACTTTACCATTTTTGTGCCATTATTGGTTTGCTGTCTTGTCAAGCCCTTTGCTCCTCTAGGGAGCATAGGTCAGTGATAAGTGTCCTCCACTTCACTTGGTTGTTTTTGTGATCTCCCCAGTTGAGCCCACTCC
This sequence comes from Typhlichthys subterraneus, assembly GCA_027564835.1. Classification (NCBI taxonomy): domain Eukaryota; kingdom Metazoa; phylum Chordata; class Actinopteri; order Percopsiformes; family Amblyopsidae; genus Typhlichthys; species Typhlichthys subterraneus. Next base: position 8,395 of record JAODUH010003879.1, read on the forward strand.
AACAGCTTTGCCTGGAACACCGGCTGTTCCTGGGGCGACCTCTTTTCCTGTTTCCTTGCGGGTTATTTAGTTTGGCAGAGGGTGATGCTTTGGCTTATAGATAAATAGGAAGATGCAACACATGGTGATGGAAGCGGTATTTCAAAATAAATGTCCTGAGCACAACAAACTACATGGCTGTAATTCCACAGCCCATACAGCTCGTAGATGATGAACTATGTCTAAGTATGTGTAACTACTAAGCCATAAAGAATGATGAACTCATCTTCAAACCATGCTTTTATGTTTTTACAATAAAACTGTTATATAAAAATGTTAATGGTTATCATGTTCGTAATGGGTGTTCAGAGTAACTTAGGTTTGGATCATGGATTTTGGGAAACTAGCTAATTTCAATTATGTCCTACAGAAAATAATCAGGGATGGGATATAAGGCTGCATGATTCTGGATAAAATGAGAATCACAATTTTCTTTGAATTGAGTTCACGATTTTCTCAAATTTTTTTTTCCTTCCTCAACGCGTTGCACTCTTTACTTTTAGAACATGATGGTTCCTGTCTTCCTGACAGGACTGGCACATTAACGTTGAACAACAGAAATCATGCTCTTGTTTTTAAATGCAACGTCTTCATGAAAATGACACTGAACAGAAAACCCTAGAACACAACTAGAACTAGAAAAAACTCCTAGTTAAATTGGTTGGAGGGGCTCATGAAAACATCTGTGCTACAGTAATATATGTGGCATGAATTACATTGTGAATTATATTGTAAATTTAAAGTGTGGGAGTGCATTGGGGACATTTATGCTGCTGTCTTGGAGAGCAGTGCTGCCATACAGTGTGTGTGGGTTCTAGCGCTTTCCCTGTTAAGTATTGAATAAATAGAGTCGAGGCGCCTACCTTGCAATAGCGGTTTAACAAAGCCTGTGTTAACAGCAACAACATTTGAATGGCGTTAAAAGGAGAATGCGTTTCTTTACAACCATACAACTTATATCAGTGAGCCTAAAATGATTGCAGATCACATATCAATAAGGGATGGCTACGATACTGAGATCAGAAATCGGTCTGATACTGACTAAAATAGCTGGATCATATCGGTGACAATTGGACAGTTGTAACCTATCTATGGGGCTGATCCAATTCAATTAATTTACATGCGTATGTCTACTGTCAAGCATCAGCCATGTCTAACCTGACCATAGGTGAGGGTAGGATTGAAAATTGCTCAGCTCCATTTTCGTCACATTGGTGCGGTAAAGTGATAGCAATATTGCTCTGATTCTCCGGCCAATCTCCTGCTCCAATGTCCACTTACTCGGGAACAAGACCCCGAGGTTCTTGAACTCCTTCACTTGGGGTAAGGACTCATTCCCTACCTGGAGTAGGCACTCCATCGGTTTCCTGCTGAGAACCATAGCCTCAGATTTAGGTGCTAATCCTAATTTTAGCCGCTTCACACTCGGCTGCAAACCAATCTAGTGAGTGCTGGAGGTCACATACCGATGATGCCATCACTTGAAAAAAGCAGATAGCCAGGCCACCGAACCGCAACCCGTCCCCACCGCGAATATGTCTTGATATCCTGTCCATGAATATCACAAACAGGATTGGTGATAATGCGCAGCCCTGGCGGAGACCAACCCCCACTTGAAATGAGTCCGACTTACTGCCGAGAATCCGAACACAGCTCTCGCTTTGGACATACAGGGATTGGATTATCCTTAAACACGTGTATTCATATCTATGTATTTAATTTAAAAGTTAAAAAAAAACCACTACATATTTGTTCACTGCAAAGGCAGTATGTGTAATTATGACCTTTTCTACACCAAACATATGCAGTCCATTCAATATAATTAGTTGTTCTTACTTTATTTTCAGTATATAATTTGACTTGCTTGATTCTTTCTCAAGACTTCTTAGCGGTGGTGGGCCTTCAGGGCCAGCAAGGCCTTCTCTGCTGGCCTAACATAAATCATGATCAGAATTTGATAAAAGTTCATTTAATTTTGAATTTACTTTCCCTAAATATATAAAAATATTACACATATTATACATATTCTCTTCATGTTTGTGTGGTTTTTAGGTTAGAGTTTTTATCCAATCAGAATTCAGCTATCTTGTGTTGCCAGGCTGTATGAAATCTGCCTGACGCCTTCAGAATCAACAATGCTGGCATCTGTGCATTGTAAGTGAACGGGCACATACAGTTGATAGACAGTTGCAATAGCCAATCAGATCACGAGTTGTTGACAGTAGGCCACCTAGCTGGCGTCACGTTGTGATTAGATATTCACTTACTGCCCTAAAACAGGAGAAGGAGGAGGATAGCAGACTACTCACTTGTGAGTTTAACGCAGATCAATCGAGCACACCCGGTTAGCAGTGAGAGAAACCTAATATATCTACTCGCTTTTTTAACCCACAATGACGTTGTTGGTGTCTTACAACATTGTCTTTCAATATTTTGCCCTCCTTCGGTCATCTTTTTGGTGTATCTCTGATATTAAACTGCGATTTTATGGCGTCAATATAGTCTCACAAATCACGTTCGCAGAATTTTGTGTTGCGCACACACGAACCAAGTCGAGCGCGCATAATCTTGAGTCGAGCGTGCACACAGACAAAGTCGCGCGCACAGAATGTTCATTTGAACACGC
>JAODUH010003880.1:0-11059 GCA_027564835.1 Typhlichthys subterraneus
TCTTATATTCTAGTTTGAAGAAACTAGAATATAAGACATGTTTTCAGTTATTTCACACTTTTTTGAATATAAAAAAAATACAAAAAGCTATTAAAAAACATAAAAAAATTAAAATATATATAAAAAATATATATATATATATATAAAAAAAATAACATACCTTGAATTATTATTTTTTATTTATGACCTAATACCTGTATGAAATTAGTAGCTATTTTTATGCCTACTATTTGGCATAAAAGTAGGCAGTACGATATGATATATTATAACATTGTTTTTCATCTTACTATAACTATTACGTTATGTTGCTGGGCCCACAGCCAGCTACTGGCTTACAGTGGCTTACACAGCCTACATGTAGAACGGGGCGTCCAAACAGTGCTTTCCTGAGCTAGCCAGTTAGCCAGACAAGCACTAAGCCTAAATAGAGCTGTGTGACACTAGCATTATCTTAGCCATTGCTAACTCACACCCATAACATCATGTGCTGTACTGATATGGTCAGTCAATTGACTAACCAGCCATGCCCTGTCTGTTTAGTGATGGCTGGGTGAGCATGCTAATGGCCAGCCTGAACACTGGTGGGGGAAGTGGAGGGGAGAGCGTTGTTGGCTGGAGAGTGTGGGATGTAGAGCTATGGCACAAGTAAGCATTAAGGCGAGAGAGAGAGAGAGAGAGAGAGAGAGAGATTCAACTGTATTTAAAGTGTCAAGAAGATTAACAATATAACCATTTATTTATGTGCTACTGTGTTGTCTCTTTTCTTATCTTAAGTGTGGTTAAGTTAAGTTTAGCTTTCCTCGCCTGTGTTTCTGCCAATGCGGAACCAAACTGTATTAAGTATGACTAAACGCACTATAGTCTCAGAGGAGCTCTGAGCGGGTAGCTTGCAGGAGATCAGTGCTGTTAATTTACATAGTATTTGCATTATGTCAGGACATGCGCTACAAATAGGTATGAGTGTGTGGCTTAATTAGAAATTTTCACGATTTTCAAAAACAGCGTTTTGCATCATAATTGAGTCAGCTCCGCTCTGACGTAAATGCTACGAGTGGGGGGGTAGACGATGCCTGCTTCCGAACACATCGAGATATGTTTGGTAATTGTGCTGCACCCACCAGGAGCAGAGCTGCGTTATGTTTACAGTTTGTTTGAAAAATCATTGAAACGTAATGGGAAAGTTTACATAAGGCCAATAAAGAAAATTGTGAAAAATGTTTGATACATAATTTGTCTTGAAGTATGTAAACTGTGGCTTATTGCTGTCCCTGAATATCATGACAGCACATGAATATGTATTTGGAACATATTAATATGATTTTATGAATATGAAAGTGTGCCAGGATGCACTTATTGTATAATACAATGAAGGTTTATGGTAAGCACAAATTCTGGGAATTCATCATACTAAATGAAATTATTTTAATTCTGACATCTTTATAAAATACTCACAATAGGCTTATTTCTATGGCTCTTGATGTGAAAGCGAGAATAATCTCTCTAACCACATTTACCCAATGCTCAACTAAGAAAGCTGTTTGTACAGGCCAACAGTAAAATACTCTTGTTTGGTTGCCGGCTTTGAATGTGTGCACCTGTTTCGATAGCTCCCTGGCCTGGCATAAGCCACCTCTGTTGCAAATAAGTATTGTTTTTTAATCCCCCTTTTCCCTCTGAATCATGCTGTGGCCACCCATATGTCCGGGTTTCAGCAGAATCAAATAAAGCAAAACTTTATTTAATTAAAGACAAATGTAATCAATAATCCGACGCATCAAATATTAAAGTGCACGCACGCACACACACACACACACACACACACACACACACAGAGGAAGTGTGATGTCATTCTCTGCTCAGGATGCAATTACTCCACTATATCTTTACATAGAAAATAATTGATTGCTGCTATACTATATTAATGTTTAGAATATATAAAGCACATTTAAATGTACAGCGTTCTTTATCTATATTAGTGTGTTCATGCGCTTAGATGGTGTTTATACTCATGAGCGTGCGTTTATGAGGACAGTAAATGTTCCAATCAATCCCTTGAACTTGCTAATTGACGTGCCAGGATGAATGTATTTAGACGAGCCGTGCCGTAGCGCTACCAAGGGTTACCAAGGGTTACCAAATTGAATCATCCCCTCAGACATGGCTGATCTGCATAATTTGGTGGTATCATTCAGTGTCTCACGGCACGGGTGATGAATGGCACCTGCAGAAGATAATATTTCTGCTTGGGCGTCATAAATCTCAGAGTGTTCTGGAGCCTATGGCAGTGGCAGCAAGTGGGGGGGAAAACACATTCAACCTCATTTTTTCGTCTCTTCTCTCTTTCTTCCTAATCTCAATCTCCAATCTCCATATATCATTTCACCTATTCTAAGAATTTATACGAAAAGGGCACACACAAGTAAACAAGCACGTGTTTACTTGTGCGTCTAATTGGGGAGGAGTATGAGGTGTTTGTGCTGTAGTTTGTACTGTGCTTCATTCAAAAATGTCCTTTTGAAATAGTCAGTTAAATCAACAACATGTTTAGGATTGAGCTGTTTATGTATTGTTATTCAATAGGTGTAGTGCTTTCCCACTGCGGGAATATGATAATGGCCTCTTAGGAGACCTCCTCCTGCAAGTTTTTCATCTCCTGCTCCGGTACCTGTTGTATCGACCGGCACGCTGGGCCTTCCCCTACAAACCGCCCACAGCATCCTGCCATTACTAAACCAGCCCTGGAGTTGTGAACCTGCGACCTGCTGCTCGTTAACCCCCCCCCCCCCCCACACACACACACACACACACACCCATGGGTGGCTGAAAGGCTGGGGACCCTCTGGGTATATTTTCGGTTATTCATAGCTCTGTGTCCGTCATGTGTTTGCATGTGTTTATCATGCATTAACGCTCATTCAATGAACAATAAAAGTGCTGCCCTTAAAAGAGATGTTAATTCTCAATTATTATGATTGCTCAAGTTCATGGTAGCATATCCACATTGTTTTAGCTGAAATCCTAAATACAGTACAGTAATAATGGTTAATAAAAACAGTTGTTAACTTCTATGTTACGTTACATTTAACATTACATGGGCTCCGTGCACCGCACACACTAACTGTCTGGTTTTTAATAAGAAGAAAGTCACACTTAACAGTAATGAACGACTGATATTAGATGATGATTATTTCTGCAATGGTGTATTCTGCAGCGCATGTGCGATTGTGCCAGCGTGTGCATGTGTGTGTGTGTGTGTGCAAATTATTCTTGAGTGCTGCGGCTGCCTAATAAAACGGATAATTGTTCCATCTCTGCTTGCAGACACATAAAACAGTGTATTGACTGCTTGACAGGCTGTGATTCCAGCTATGTTAATGGATTTCTCAATTCTCCTGCTTCATCCATCAGCCTGAGAGAACCCTGTCATGTTCTCAATTAATGACATGAATGCAGTGAAAAGTTACAATGCCACAGTGAGACAGTGCATGACAATGTATACAAGAGCAAAACACGTGCGCGCTCGAGTACACACACACACACACACACACACACACACACACACACACGCACGCATACACACACGCACACACACGTCATTCTCCACAATGCTTGCTAACTTCGAGCTCAAATCAAAACAATTTCCCCCGGCAGTGCCGCCTCACACATTGAAACGCATTGTGAAGCAAACAGCTTTGCTGTTGTGAGCGGTGTTCACCGCTTTGTTTATGTTTACGGAGTCAGGGCTGTGTAGAAGTACCACATTATTCTTTCAGCGTACACAGAGAACGGCAAAATATCTAAATGTGACGAGATTTTTAGTAGGCTAGCTTACAATTAGTTTGCAATAGCTGGCTATACCAAAAACAAAACTTAAATAACATTTTGACCACATCTTTCCTGCATTCAGGCCTTGTGCTTCTAATCATTGTGTACCTACTGTAGTTATAGTACTGTGCAGGGCTGGCCCTGTCTGGCACGGGTGCAGCTCCCTGACTTTACGCAGCAGATAAAGAAAAGCTTCCGATCTGTCTGGGTGAGCGATAGCGAAGCCCTCCAAGCCAGGCAGGAAATTATGGAGTAAGTGACTTGGGGGCCGATAGTCAAATGATGCATGAGTTGCTCTAATTAACCAGCTAGCAGTTTTCAGCGCTATCAGGAATCTGGCTGGCTAACCTGATGACAGCACTGGGCTAAACACAGGCGGCCAAGCAGATGCATGCGCGGATATGTACAGAGTAAAGCACACTCTTGCCATACATGTGCGTGCGTGCCTGTGTGTGTGTGTGTGTGCACGCACGCACACACACAAAAGCCTATACAGATCACTATCTCCAAAATTGTACATTCTATTTAACCTCATAACATACTCAAACTCAACAAAAACAATAACTTCTGACCATTTAATGTTTGTTCGTGTATGTTTAGTCTTCAAATGAACAATACATTAGCTATATTCTTGCTAATTGCTAACTTCTTCTGAAATGAAAACAAAAAAGGACGTAATTTGTTGGACAACACAAGCACAAATAAGATAAGTACTGTAGCTTCTCACAGCCATTTTCAACTTGCAAATGCTTTCTATTTTCTAATAATCGCTTGGGTCTGACAATTCAGCAATCTAAAATTCACATAAATTTTTAATTATTGACAGTATTTTATATGCTACAGTATCATTCATCTTTGTAATTCTCTATAACCATAATGGTAAAAGGAGAATGTCATGGCAATGTTTGCAGAAACACACAGGAAAGCTTATACGTGACAAGTATTCTATGCATTGATTTCTTACTGTAGAAGTAGAACACACATTACATTAAGTAATTTTGAAGGAATTACTGTAAGTTATCATGGTGGTTAAAAACCAATGTCTAATGTCACTCACCTGCCCTGGATGAAATTCCATCAACCACACCTACAAACTGTTATCAAACTAAACAAGTCAGTTTGCAAATCAGATAGAATTCTGACATGTTTTGGGGACAAAATGTCGTATCGTCCCTTTAAAAGAAAATGTCAACTTGCGGCATAACATTTTCCTCGCTCCGTCACACTCACACATTTGAGATTGATTACTAGCTTCAAAGTGCGTGTGTTTCTGAATGCAATAAGAGATTGACCCTTAGACCTGACGGCCTTACTGTGCAAGCATAATGGGAGGCAAATTTACAGAGGAAGACAACACATTAACTCAGAGAGAATAATATGATGGAAATAATGTGCGCGCCTTGTTACACAACGCCTCCTCACTTTAGCTAAACGCAGCTGAAGGTGAGAGAGACATTTAAGGACAGAGGAAGTCAGCATAATCACGCGTGGGAGTGAGATATAGCCAGCACTTGTCAATCATATATCGAATGCTCCACTTGATGCTACGGGTTGACTTTACATATCTTTCACTGTAAGTACCACCTTGACACATTTGAAGGATAATTGATATTTGAAATGAATACTATTCACTTTCCCTTGCACACGTTTCCCAATACTGACAGACAAGATGTTTTCACTGAGTTGTGTGTGTGTGTGTGTGTGTGTGTGCGTGTGTGTGCGTGTGTGTGTGTGTGTGGAAGGGGGTTGTTGGATATATGTATTTCTCATTTTTATAGATTCCGCTCTCTGCAGTAGGAGCAACCTCTGGTAAAACATCTCCTCTCTGCCCCTTAGCAGTTTCAAAGTGTTTGGATGCCAGCCAAGCAAAAAGTAATTTAAACATTACAGAAAATTAAATCTCATATTTCCAGTTTTGTATGGTACAAAGTTTTATCCATCCATCCATCCTCGCTTATCCATAGTCGGGTCACAGGGGCAGCAGCTCCAGCAGGGGACCCCAAACTTGTCTTACCCGAGCCACATTATCCAGCTCTGACTGGGGGATTCCGAGGCGTGCCCAGGCCAGTGTGGATATATAATCTCTCTACCTAGACCTGGGTGTCTTCCTCGAGGCTTCTTCCAAGCTGGACATGCCTGAAACACCTCCCTAGGAAGGTGCCCAGGAGGCATCCTTACCAGATGCCCTTACAACCTGAACTGACTCCTTTCAACGCAAAGGAGCAGTGGCTCTACTCCGAATTGCTCGCGGATGGCCGAGCTTCTCACCCTAATTCTAATTGAGATGCCTGCCACCCTCCTGAGAAAACCCATTTCGGCCGCTTGTACCCTTGATCTAGTTCTTTTGGTGGACCCACCCTTCCTGACCATAGGTGAGGGTAGAAATTCATTTTTCCCGGAAGATCGAAAGCTTTGCCTTTTGGCTCAGCTCTCTTTTTGTCACAAAAATGCAGTAAAGTGATTGTAATACCGCTTCCGCTGCTCCGATTCTCCGGCCAATCTCCCGCTCCATAGTCCCTTCACTCACGAACAAGACTCCAAGGTACTTGAAATTGTACTTCACTTGGGATAAGTGCTCATTCCCTACCTGGAGTAGGCACTCCATCGGTTTCCTGCTAAGAACCATGGCCTCAGATGTAGCGGTGCTAATCCTTATCCCAGCCGCTTCACACTCAGTTGTGAATCAATCCAGTGAGTGCTGGAGGTCACAGGCCGATGATGCCATCAGGACCACATCATCTGCAAAATGCAGTGATGAGATCCAGGCCACCGAACCGCAACCCCTCCCCACCTTGACTACGCCTCGATATCCTGTCCATGAATATTACAACAGGATTGGTGACAAAGCGCAGCCCTGGCGGATACCAACCCCCACCTGAAACGAGTCCGATTTACTGGCGAGAATCCGTTCAAAGCTCTCGCTTTGGACATACAGCGATTGCCCTTAAAAGGGATCCCCTCACCCTATACTCCTGCAGCACCTCTCACAGTATCTCCCCGGGGACCCAGTCATACGCCTTCTACAGATCCACAAACATATGTAGACCGGAAAGCCATACTCCCAGGCCCCCTCCAGGATCCTTGCGAGAGTAAAGATCTGGTCCGTTGTTCCATGACCAGGACAGAAACCGCATTGTTCTTTGTAAATCTGAGGTTCGACTATTGGCCAAAACTTCCTTTTCAGCACCTTAGAGTAGACTTTACCAGGGAGGCTGAGAAGTGTGATACCCACATGCTCTGGTCCCCCTCTGCTCCCCCTTTTTGACCAGTGACTTCCACCACGGTAATTAACGATAATCCCCCATAAGCCTTCAGCTCTGCCTCTACCATAGAGGGCATGTTAATTGGATTTAAAGTGTTCTTTCCACCCTCCAATTACCTCCTCAGTTGAGGGCAACAGCGTCCCATCCTTACTGTACACAGCTTGGATGGTTCCACGTTTCCTCCTCCTGAGGTGGCGGATGGTTTTCCAGAAACACCTTGGTGCCGACCAAAAGCCCTTCTCCATGTCTTCTCCGAACTTCTCCCACACCCGTTGTTTTGCCTCTTTCACAGCAGAGGCTGCAGCCTGTCGTGCTTGTTGGTACTTTGCAACCACCGCCAGAGTCCTCTGGGATAATATATCCCACAAGGCCTCTTTCTTCAATCTGACAGCTTCCCTGACCACCGGTGTCCACCACGATGTTCGAGGGTTAACACCCCTTGAGGCACCTAAGACCATGAGACCACAGCTCTCTGCTGCAGCTTCAGCAATGGAAGCTTTGAACATTGCCCACTCAGGTTCAATGTTCACCCACACTACCCATTTGGGCTTACCAGGTCTGTCTAGAGTTTTTCCCCACCCCTTGACACAACTCACCACCAGATGGTGATCAGTTAATATGATCACAAATTGACCATCGACCTTCGGCCTAGGGTGCTCTGGTACCACTTATACTTACAGTATGAGCATCCTTATGTTTGAACATGGGGTTTGTAATAGACAGTCCATGACTAGCACAGAAGTCTAACAACAAACGCCCGCTCGGATTTAGATCAGGGAGGCTGTTCCTCCCAATCACTCCTCTCCAGGTATCTCCATCATTGCCCACGTGCGCGTTGAAGTCTCCCAGTAGAACTATGGAGTCCCCTACTAGAGTCCCGTACAGGACTCCATTCAGGCTCTCCAAGAAGGCCGAATACTCAGAACTGCTGTACGATGCATATGCACAGGCGCAGGGAGGCGACCCGCTTGTCTACCGGGGTAAACTCCCAACGTAGCGGTGTTTAGCTTGTGAGTATTCCCACACCCGCCCCGCCTCACACCCTGGGCAACTCAGAGTTGAATAAAGTTCATCCCTTTTCCAGGTCCGGAGGGACAGGATGGTCTAGTGGTCTGGGTGTTGGCCGGTGTTGACCTACCTGTAAGCATCCTTGAGTAAGATGCCTAACCCCCTAACTGCTCCTGGTGTTTGGTCGCACCTTGCATGGCAGCAAACACCATCTGTGTATGAATGTGTGTGTGACTGGGTGAATGTCAGGCAAAATACTGTAAAGTGCTTTGGATAAAAGCGCTATATAAATGTGCCCATTTACCATTTTAGGTCCATCCCCTATCCAGGAGTACGGGTCCAGAACCAAGATATGCTTAGGGGCTTACCTGTAGAGGTAAGCCCCTACGGCTTACCTCTACAGTATAAAGTTTTAATACAATGAAAATGTCACCCATGAATTATGGAATCAAGCTAAATATGTCCCACTCATTCTGTACTCTGAATGTAAATGGCCCTGACAACCAGATGGCTCCCAACCCAACCTTAAGCTCCTGTGCTCTCCCCTGCAAACTATTTACTGTGGCAAATCATGTAAGGAAGATTATACTGTATAATTCTGTTGTGGCTTCCTTTGCATTAAAGCTATAAAAAGTAAAATGTTAGTGACATAGTATGTTTCCTGGCAATGCATTTTAATTTTTCATTTTGTACTCCAGTAACCTGCCAAAAGCAGCAATGTGTTTACGGCAAATATTTTAGTTTCACCTGTACTTCTAAGTCAAACTGTTGAATGCCTTTTTAAAGTGAGCATCTGTTTATAACCATATATCACGGTATCTGATGTAATATCTTATATTAAGACATTATACCATTCTGCGGAGTTATCCAAACATCACCTGTTAAGACAAGTCTCTGTGATTTTTCATCCTCTAAGCACGACATTACTACAAAGATAATATATCCACTTGATATGTCTCCCACCCGGACCAAATTATATTTACAGCTAAATCACATTTCTGATGGCGCCGCGTTATTAGAAGATTGCGTGTTGTGCGTTTGATTTATGTCCCGGGCATATCGCGAAGAAAGAAAGGGGGGGGGAGAAATCTCACTCCCGCCCACCCTCGCTCGCAGGTGAGATGAGTTCCCGCAGATTGCTGTTAGTGTCACCCTGCAGGCTAAGTGTTGTATATTAAAGTGACATTGCAGTGGGCTGTCACCCCTCTGCCCCGCCGCCCGGCAACGGGGCCAGGTTTAATTACGGTCCGATGGCAGCGAACGCATCAGAGAAGGCCTGACAGAGCGAACTGTGTGTAGATTATTTTAATTTACGCCCCGCCCCCGTAGGTGAGCGATGCAGACGGCCTTGACCCTCCTCTCACTGCATGGATTAATGCCTAGTAATGACTGCTGAGGCTATCATTGTGGCGGGCATCATTAATTATCCTTATTGATTGTTGCTTTCAGAGATAAAGCTTTCTGCTGACTGGAAAATACCCTCCACTTGCAAGGTCAAGGTAAAAGAAGTAATCGAACTTAGATAACACACCTGAGCGACTGACTGCGCAACACTTGAAAATAAAGATGGCCGACGCCCTCGTCTTCTCTCGTCCAACCTCTTCACCTTCCTTCTGCCTTCATTTCCAGCCTTCACCCAACCCCAGCATGGCTTTAGCATCAAAGTGCTGTATCAGTCTGTGTCTGTGTGTGTGTGTGTGTGTGTGTGTGTGTGTGTGTGTGAACACTGTTTTTATTGTTGGATATTAAGGATGAATTAGAGAGGGGCTCTATTGTCCAAGACACTGATAGAGAGGAGCAAAGAGTTGGGTGGGGAAGGTGGGGGGGGGGGTAGAAAGAGACAGCAGGGCAGAGGGAAGGTGGCTAGCATCTGTAGCGCTGCCCTGCCAGATTAGGTTTCCCTGGCCGCCATGACGGAGGAGATGGCAGCAACGCACACACACACACACACACACAGAGACAGCAGGAAGTCAGGGTTTTATATTTACAGTACTGTACATCGCCCTGCCTCACTCACACACACACACACACATGCACACACAACCTACATTTTACTTCCCAAATATGTATACTGATGATAATAACAACGTTAAAGATACAGTCAGAGATTGTAAACTAATAAAATGGTTGTCAAATAAGCAAATATCTCAGGAATTAGAACCTGCTAGATGTGTTTTTGATCTAGCTCAAATATCAACAAGCTTTTCCAGAATTACTTATTACAGCTTTAACGGCAACAGCAACATTTACTGTAAAACAACAGTACTGTGAATAGCAACCATATTGACACTGTAATAATGAAACAAAAAAAAACATGTTTCATGTCCATAGAACCCCCCCCCCCACACACACACACACACACACACACACACACACACACACACACACACACTTCAGCCCTGTTTGGCCAAGCGGCCGCCGCTCCAATCCTTGGGCTGATTGAGCTGACAGGAAGTGATGGTGACGGAAGCGCATTGCCGTATCACATGCTGCATGGAGCAGCATTCACACCTCCCCTCTCCTCCTCCTCCTCCTCTGTTACACCTCCCCCTCTCTCTGTTCTCAAGAGTGGGAGGGGTTGAGAGAGAGAGGGAGAGAGGGAGAGAGAGAGAGAGAGAGAGAGAGAGAGAGAGATATAAAGAGGGAGAGGGAGAGATAAAGAGAGAGGAAGAGAGAGGGGGGGGAGAGATAGAGAGATAAAGAGGGAGAGAGGGGAGGGTGGGAGAGAGAGATACAGAGGGAGAGAGAGATACAAAGGGAGAGAGAGATACAGAGGGGGAGAGAGGGAGGGTGGGAGAGAGAGATACAGAGAGGGAGAGAGATACAGAGGGAGAGAGATACAGAGGGGGAGACAGATACAGAGGGGGAGAGAGATACAGAGGGGGAGAGATATACAGAGGGAGACAGATACCGAGGGGGAGACAGATAGAGAGGGGGAGAGAGATACAGAGGGGGAGAGAGAT
>JAODUH010003882.1:0-11057 GCA_027564835.1 Typhlichthys subterraneus
CATTGCAGAAAAGTGTCATTTCTTAATTGTTGTCACATGAAAAGATATGCTCACATATTTGCAAATATGTGAGGGGTATACTCATTTTTGTGAGATACTGTACCTGGGTGACATACGGATGAGACCGTCCCATATGGCTGGCATGGCGCGGCTCAGGGATGACTGCGATACCCCTGACCGGTCAGCCAGCTTTCTATGGAAAGTCCCCGTTGCGAGGAACCCCTGTGTGGTGAGGACTTGCAAGGAAACTGGTAGTGCGTGGGTCCTTGCTGTTTCCCGTTGTAACAACGGCCCTATCTCAGCACAGAGTTACAACAGGACAGCTCTTGGCAATCTGAATCGACTCATAAGCCATTCGTTATCTTGGGCCAATAAATCTGCGTGGCTTCTAAATACACTCCCTCCGAATTCTACCATTGGCAATATCTTCCAGCAGTGCCAAAGCCGCGCAACAAAGCAGGCAGAAATATCTTTTGCACGTCCTTTTATAGGCTACAACTAATTTGTTGCACCTTGCCTGTGGGGTTTAGGCTTTCCTTTGATGTTAATTAATCTCATATAGGCTACATGATCTACTGTTTATACTGTATCAGCGGCTCCTATATTTAGGTGTAACCTATGTTTTTTAATTGACACAGTCTTTGCCTTATTGTAGTAACTGGAGTGGAAACTATGTTTTGACATATTTGGTGACGTTTTCAGCTTGAAATCGGCACGTCAGACATGACTTTGTTGTGCGCTCCGCACATTCTCACGGCAGTTCGAGACTTTGCCGTGTGCTCCGCACATTCTTACGTCATGTTAATTTTGAAACATCACACTTTGTGTGTGAAAACCAGCGTACGCAACCTTTATGTGCGTTAGAAATGTTGATACATGAGGCCCCAACTCAGTTTGATTAAATTAATTCAATAATTCCCTTGTTGAGGTTACAGTATACCATTGTCTGATAGATGCTGCATTTGCATTAACCTATGTCAGTAAAACAGCTTTCTTTTGTAGGCTATCTCTTTTATGTTTGTTTGTTCTTATGTTGAAAAAATATTGCAATGAAAAGTAATAGCGTTTGTTGCTATGTAACAGACATAAACGTTGATTACCGATTTTGGATTGGGTATTTAGGATGTCTTAACCCGAGATAAGATAGTTTGATGGTAGATAGGATATTATTACTAAAGTTAGTTAGGATTTGCTTCTGTAATACCAAATTGAAAAAAATCCTGTTTTTTCATCCTATCCTAATTTATGTCTTCAGATAGGATTTTTCTTTAATATACCCCCAGGTTCCTATAGCGATTACAAATCCAATTTCCAATTTTCACTATTCAATGTCCACTTCCTCTCTGACAAAGCCATACTCATCCACAATGTTATAATTGACAACGATCTAGACATTCTATGCCTAATGGAGACGTGGCAACAACCAAATGTATTCTTCCATCTTAATCAAGACGCCCCACCTGGCTTTGTTTAAATTTCTCAACCACACATCACAGGACGAGGGGGCGGGTTTGCTGTTTTCTTCCATGAAAATCTGAAAGCCAAATCTATACCCCATGGCACATGGAGGTAAAGTTGGTTTTATATTCTCACATTCAACATTCAACAGACATTCAACAGACATTTGCCAAAAGCCATTTAGATTTGAAAATCAATAACTTTTTCATTGATTGACATAGACAAACCAAAACAGTTGTAATTAATTCTCCACATGCCTGGCCTACTTTTACAATCTTTGATTTCACTAAAGAGTATACATAGGATTTAATATAACTTCTTAAAATATGCAATAAATCAATATGTATATAGTACTATTTATGAAAATAGTTAATAGTCTACAGTTGTAAAGATCAATAACTTTTTCATTGATTGATAAAGAAAAACCAAAACAGTTGTAATTAATTCTCCTCATGCCTGGTAAACTTTTACAACCTTTGGCTTTACTATAAGGTATGTACAGAATTTAATATAACTTCTTAAAATATGCAATAAATCATAGTCTACGGTTGTAAAGATCAATAACTTTTTCATTGATTGACATAGACAAACCTAAACAGTTGTAATTAATTCTCCACATGCCTGGCCTACTTTTACTTTTTTAAACTCCCTGGCTCCCAACCTCTGATTGTTGTAAATATATATAGACCTCCCAAAATTAACTGACATGTTTTAACAGAATTGTCCTTACTATTTACTTTTATTATTGCTAAGTCTCCAAATGTACTGCTCGTGGGTGATTTTAATATTCATGTTGATAGAACAGCTAGCTGTTCATTAACTGCTGATTTTATGTTGTTACTTGATGACATAGACTTCATAGACTTCATAGAGGATGTTAATTTCCCAACTCATAACAAATACCATATTATTGATCTAGTCTGCTCCACACCTCCCCATATCTGACAACAAACCCATCTTATTTGAATTATCTGCCCCCCTCCCAAAGCAACGACCCAACCGCACCATTAAATTTAGAAACATAAAAAAAAACATTAATCCTATTGAACTCATGAATGTGATTGATGTGATTGATGTGATCTACCCCTGTCCTGGCCTTTCCTCCTCTCTGGATGCCCTCGCTCCCCCTCAAAACCCGCTCAGTCTCCTTCACAGTATAATTAAATACAGAATTGAACTTCCTTTACCCACACTGCCCCCTGATACACCCCTGAGCTACGGCAGCTAAAGGCTGCTGGACGGCGTCTTGAGTGTCTGTACAAGAGGACTGGAGAAGAATCTTATTAACAAGCTTACCTGGATCATCTCTCAAAATACAAAACTGCCCTCTCAACAGCCAGATCTTCCTACTCTGATAACTGATAAAAACCCCAAAGTTATTTTTTCAATGGTAAAACACCTACTTGAACCTCCTGATAACTCCCACCCTGTCCCCATGCCTGAATTGTGCAATTCATTTCTGGACTTCTTCAATTAAAAAATTCTGAACATCCACCTCTATCTATAATCACCCTCCATCCCTGCTGAGAACCCATCCTGGATTAACACACTGTTGGCCTCAACCTCTACCTCCTGTCTCTCTGACTTCATTCTGGCCACTGAGAAGTCCATTACTGAAGGGATCATGAAAAACAAATCTACCTGCCATCTTGATCCCATGCCAACTAGCCTCATCGAAACATGCCTTCCCTCCATTTCTCGCCTCCTTACTGACACAATTAACTCTTCTCTCGTCACCGGCTTCGTACCCCCCACCCTGAAAATTGCATCTGTGACACCCACACTTAAAAAAACAAATGCTAACCCCAATTACCTGAACAACTTCCGCCCCATCTCCAGCCTTCATTTCCTCTCCAAAACACTTGAGAGGGTGGTGGCCTCTCAATCATCTAAATTCTAATAATTTATTCTAACAATTTCAGTCTGGATTACGTCCCAAACACAGTACTGAAACAGCTCTAATAAAAATCACCAATGATCTAGTCCGTGCAGCTCACTCCAGCCTCCTGTGGATCCTTATCCTTCTTGATCTGACTGCAGCCTTTGACACTATCTCCCACCCAGCTCCTGGAAGGTCTGGCTGGTATTTGTATTGCAGGAGTTGCTCTTTCCTGGTTTGCCTGCTATCTCTCAGACCGCCAACAATTTGTCTAACTGAAATCCCACAGATCAAGATATGAGGCTGTTTCACTGGGTATCCCCCAAGGCTCTGTGCTGGGTCCTCTTCTATTTACTATACTATATACCTCCTACCCTTGGGCACAACAGGCGAACAGAACTGCAACGATGTGAAACAGCGAACAAAAATCCCCAAAAAAAACAAAATAAGTCCTAGCCCTATATAACCCCACATCCACGCAGCTGACAGTGATTGCTGACAGCACGTATGGATGTGGGGCGCTGGGAATACTGGCCAGTGTCCGCTGAACAGACCCACATTGGCAAGTCCAACAGGGAACAGGGATATACGTGACCGGGGCTACGCAGCCCTGATTGTTACAATTACAATAGGGTTTTGCATCTTTGCTGCTTGGACCCCTAATAATAATAATAATAATAAAACTATATTAAGTTATTAATATATTTAATTCCCATCATTATGGCTTGTTTGCATTACTAGCAGTTTACTCACCAGTCCATAGAAAATGTAGTCAGGGATAATCCATTTATGTTTGCCATGGTCTCCTTCTGATTCGTCTGGTGGAAAGCAACACTCCAGTGGTGCATGCCAGGGTATATCGATCAGGCTGTAACTATGTCTTGTATGAACAAACTGGGCTATAGTCACTAGAACAGAACAATGTTGGTGTAATTAACAGATTCACCTAAAATCTTTTTTAGAGCCTATAGGCTAAGAGGGACTTCACTTTATTATACAATCCGCGCTCATTTACAATTACTTTTCTATTAACTGATTCCAATGCCAAATATTTTTTGTGTGTTGAAAGAAATATTTTTTATTTGCTTAAAACAGTAAAGCAACAGGATGCATGCAGGCAGTAGATCTAATCCATGGATCCTAAGCGTGCACAAGTTTGTTCTTCTTCTGTTATTTACTGTCTGTAAGATAGTGTCTCACCTAGTCCTTGAGGTACAAAGTGGTTTTACCAGGATTAGAGGCTGTAGGGGCCAGAAAGATCTGTTCATCTAAGAAAATATCTCTACAACGCAGTACATAGAGGAATTTGACATCATTATGATATATTTTTTTTATGGTTTAAACTAAACAAATTACACGTAGTACATTTAAACTAAATAAAATTAGCATGAAACAGATCATAATCTTGTTAATTTGTGAAAATAATGTTCTATAATCATTTACTTTAATGACTTTAAGGACCCAATCCCAACTACCTCATAATCATGGAGTATTGTGAGAAAGGCAGTCTGAGACAAGTTCTAGAATCTGAGTGCGAACTCTCTTGGTCCAGGAAAGCTCAAATGTGTCTGGATGCAGCAAAAGGAGTTTACAGGTAAGGCAAGGCTTCTAAAAACAACTATTGATGTAATAATATTAATTATTTGTATGCCCAGTCATGATTCAATGTTTTATTCTGACAAGATTCATGTTTTTTCTGTGATAAAATCAATTGAGAACTGCAGTATCTTTATAGACTGCACCATACAGAGGAAAAGTCAAAAGTGCATGGGTGTATCAATAGCAACAAGTTCCTAGTGGCAGAAGGCTACAGAGTCAAGGTAGAAAACATCTAAAGCATCCTAAACTGAATTACAAATTTAAGCATATTTACTGTGGAACATATTATTTATGTTTCTTTTATTATGTCTTAATAATTTCAAGGAATTGTTGATTCTGGTTCCAGCTGGGTGGTTTGGAGTTGGCCAAAACAGAGACTTCATTGAGACGGACCAAGCAGGGGGAGAGCAGCTCTTTGTGTTACAGCTCCCCTCAGCTTATGCAGAGTGTCCATCAACAATACAACAAGCAGTGTGAGATCTATAGGTCAGGAAAGTGGAACTCTTCTTGCTTGTAGCAACATATTACAACCATAGGTCCCACTGTTGGATCATGTACATCAAATGGTAGGATCAAGGTTAACATCACTCCACTAACACTGACTGGAAAGGGCCTCAGGGCCCCTAGATGACTTAAAGTGCAACTTGCAGGTTAACAACCATTTTATTCATGTGTAAGAAAATAACAATAGAGCTTTGTTTTGTGCAGCTCTCATTTCACACAAGTTAAATGTTCTTTACAGTACTGTGAGGTAAATCACATAAGAATTTAAACAAAATTTATGTTGGCTATAGAAAATGTAATTTACCAATACACTAAAAAGAAACCTCTCCACTTTGGTCTCGTCTGTCCAAAGGATATTGTTCCAGAAGTCTTGTGGTTTGTTCAGATGCAACTTTGCAAATCTAAACCGTGTTGCAATGTTCTTTGCAGAGAGAATAGACTTTTTCCTGTCAACCCTTTCAAACAAACCATAATTGTTCAGTCTTTTTCTAATTGTACTGCCATGCACTAACATTTAACATGTTAACTGAGGCCTGTAAAGTCTGAGATGTAACTCTTGGGTTTTGTGCAATTTTTCTTAGCTTTGCACGGTCTGACCTTGGGGTGAATTTGATGGGACATACACTCCTGGTATGACTGAAACTTTCTTGAATGCTTTCCACTTTTGAATAAACCTTCTCACTGTAGAATGATGGACTTCAACATGTTTGGAAATTGCCTTATACCCCTTCCAATATTGATGGGCAGCAACAATTGCTTCTCTAAGCTCATTGCTGATGATGACACTTGATGATGACACTTGCTGGTAACGATGAAACAAGGGCATTTGATTAGCAGCATCTGTCTGCTACTTAGCATTTGAATTCCTATGGAATCAGTAAGGTTGTAATTATTTTTTCACACATGGCATCTCCATATTGGCTTTATGTTTGTTATATAAATCATGACAGTGTAATATGTAATTTATGGTATGTATTTACCAAATATTTAGACCTGCTATGGAACAGATGATTGTTATTATGTCCTGACATGTAAAATCATAGAATCCAAAGAAGGTGTACTTCTACTTCACATGACTGTATAGGTCTAGGCCAATATAAACCATCATCATTAATTAGGCTGCAGTCCAGTTTCCAAATACAAGGATATTTTACATAGCAAACACATAGCTTACACATCGGAAATAAGTGCATATATTTGGCCAGAATTGTGATTATTTGTTTAGAAAAAACATTACCGTTTCACAACATAAACTATCTTTGCTATTACCAATGACATAAAGGTAGGATTAGGCCTATATTTGCACATTTTGACTGTTTCAGCCAGATAAAAGCAACTACAGATGCGGACGACAATCTCTTTTTATCGGACAACCACTTTGGGCATGACACCAGCTACTAGTTGTCTCCTGTGTGATGCTCACAGGGGCAGCCAACCAAATTGAGCGTAAGATACACTTTTTAACTGTGCATGGACGTTGTTTTTAACTAATGAAATATAGAATGAACATTTGGGCTATTATAATTAATTAATAAATAAATAAATATCCTATGTTTTGTACAAAACCTTTTAGCAAGGCTATAAATGCATTGTTTATGCATTTGATTTCTGGGTGTGCCAGCTGCCTCTTTGGGTGACACATGCACACCCTGGCACACCTGTGAACCAGCAGTCTGTTATCCACTCTTGCAGCAGAAAAGTTGGGAGAAGAGTGAAAACAGATTTTTCATTGAGAAAAGCCTTTGCTCTTCTAATAAATTTTAATAGAACTGATTCTACATTGCATCATCTTTAGGTGTTTTTGACTTAAGTTGTTTTCAAGTCGCCTATGTCACACCTAAACCACGCCTGTAGCTATACTACAATGCTGATTGTCAATGCACTAGGTTTACCGGCCTGGAACACGATTTTCAAGCTCTCCAGACTGATTCTCGTGGCGAAGTCAAATGAAAGCTTACGAGATTAGCCTCGCGATAGTATCGCGAGGCTAATCTTAAACATTCCCTCCCTGGAAAATAATTCACCAGCCGCCACTGCAGGAGACAGACCATTGGATGACAAGTGTCACGCAAATCCTAAATGTTCATTCAAGACATCTTTAACAATTAGAAATAATAAAATATCGATATGTGTAGGCTACCCTAGATCCGCTATACATATTGTATGCACTCTACGTGGATAAATGGATAGCATCCATAGGTAGTTCCTGAAATTGTACAGCCATGGCCAGCAATAGCAATGCCATGGAGGACAACTCAGCAAAGTATCTTGGGGTAATGTGGTCAATTATATGTAGTATTCACGGTTTGCCTTCAAGGGCTAGATCTCCTTCAGCTATTGTAGATCAAGTATCTTCAGATGCCCTCAGCTAACGAGCTCATGATTTAAAATGGAACATTTATGTAATCTTTATTTTTCAGTTTCGGAATAGTTCTGTGGGAAATTGCAACACGCAAGAAGCCATTTGAAAGTGAGTATCAAAGTATGCATTTAGTAACTGTCAACTTTGACAATAACAATATCTTGAGTTTACTTATTTGAAGGATAAGGCAGGCGAAATTTTATATTTTAGTGTACGAAAAGAACAAATCCCCAACTATGCCAGTGCTATAATTTTTACTATAAATGAACACTTTCTTGTTATTTTATAACAGATTTCTCACGTACAGAGATCTATCGGAGAGTGTGTATAGACAAATGTATACTTCCCCTTCCTGATGACTGCCCCCAAGACCTTGGACAACTGATCAATACCTGCTGTGCCTATGACAGCTTCCACAGGCCATCAGCTGGAGGTACTCAGTCTCTTGGATTTGCAAGACATTTTACATATGCATTTGTTATTATTTAAGTCTAAATGTTATTGAGAAAACTCAATCTCCACTGAGGCTATATCCGCACTTGATCCGCGCTATAACAAATAATTTGTTATTGTCATATTGTAGTATGGGTTACTTGGCACTACTATCTTAATAATGCATCATTCCATTGACTTTAGTTTTGTTGGTCAATCGCGCAATCATTTTCTGCTGCCTCAAGATATAAATGAGCCAGCCCTTTGAGACTGCAATGTGATTAAAGGCTATATTAATAAACTTGACCACACCTCATGTTTAGACAAACTGTAATATTAGAGTATATTAACATCTAATATTATATGAATCATTGTGCTGATCCCATTGGCTGTTAACTATTAGGGGTGTAACCATTACAAACGTCAAATGTCCGCGGTTTTGTGTCGTGGTTCCGGAAGACAGAACTGTGGTCCACACAGACCTGCTACAGGTGCAGCCTGTTGAACTCTCACATACGTTGCTACTGTAATTCAATTTAAATTACAATTTTCACTTCACATTTAGCTAAAAACTAGATTAGAACCACTGAGCCTTTTTATAGTTGGCAAAACACAATACAGAGCGATTAATAGAATGCATGTGTTCTCATTCATTGAATTAACCCCCCGACACTACGATGCCTTCGCTTCTTTACTCAAACAAAATAATGTGGAATAATATCACACTTTACATAGAAACATCAATGCATGTGCATGTTATTTTACTGAGAAATGACAAGATGCGCAGCGCACACACACACACAAAGACTGTGTCGTCTTCGTGGGTGGGTTACGCTGGGTGCCTACCAAATGCGTCAAATATTTTGCATGCATTATTTTTCTGCAAGGGCAGTCCGTATTTTTCGCAAGGCAAACTGGTCGAGTGTGGGCATGTTGCGGCCAGGACCGGGTACTCTATGCCACAGTGCATTACATTATCAATCTCTAAATAATAGGCTACTAGGCACATCGTGACTTTACTGTTTAACACGGACGATGTTTGTGTAATTAACAGATTGGGTGTTTTATATGCCTTTAACAAGACTACAACCACACCCACCATGAACCACTAAACTAAATACCCATGGTTTTCAGACGGCGAAAATATCGATATTTTTAAAATACTTTTCTCTAGAAATAAATTGTGTATAACTAAGAGATTTTCCAAAATAAAAAAAAAGTATGCTTTTAACACTTTAACTATATTAGCAGGGCTTACGGCTAGCTGGCTTGGCATTTCAAAACTTTTCAAACTTCCGGTAGAATCTTGTACGTTGCCGTACGGCAAAAAAACAAAACGCAGGAGTTGAGAATAATGAACGCTTGCGACATTCACAATGCAACGCAGACCAGTGCGACATTCCCAACGCATAGATGTGGACTGCCTCATTGACACTGAATGACTTCCGGCGCATCGCAATGCATTGGATGAATTTGGTGGGCACCCGGCTTTAGGCATGACGCAGCAGTTACCTGTCACGAAACGTATCTGTGTCATTAGGCGTGTCATTATATCCATGATGTCGGCCAAAGTATGAAAACTGTCCAAAACTGCCAGGTTATTTTGAAGTGATTTTCAGTCTCAGACCGCTGTCTGTGAATTCCCATCATGTGGTTCCAAACTGTTCATTCTTCTGCCTGCATTGTGTAAGTTGTGTCTATTTTAAACATGAATATAGCAATAAACAATTTCTATGTTGTATGTAAAGGATATAGTGGAATATTGTCCTTAGCAGAGTGTTTGTTTACCTAGTGCTGGCGCAACAGCATAGCGTGCATGTGTGGGCGGCAACAGGAACAGTGTTGTTTGGCTGAGAAGCTGGTGCTATTGTGCCATCTAGTGGCAGAAAGTATAGAAAAAAAGACTATTCTACCGAATGAATGCAATAAAGTCCAGAAAAAAATCCCAGATTATACTGCAAAAAAAAAAACGCAGTATGACTGGATGTAATTCTGCAGCACACAGGTGTGCAAGTCAGTATGAAGTACACATAGATACACCATACACCTCCACGATAATTAAATATAATGAATACTTTGCCATTGTCCTGGATATTCGTTATAAACAGAGTAAAAAACAAGAAACCCACAAAACATCAGAAAATCCGACAATACATCAATGCATTTCCAAAGGTTACATTTACCTGTAGTACTGAAAATTAAAACACGCGGCAATAATTATTTAAATGTGGATGGTGTAGTTGAAGAAAACTAGCAGAGCGGGGGAGAGAGAGAGAGAGAGAGAGAGAGACAGAAAGGAGAGATAGTTTGATCGATGTTAATGGGAGAGTGTTAGTTTTCATGTGACTTTACCATGGTTACCATGGTTTGGATCAAAAGTCTGGAAAGTAACACACAGTTGAGACCACATTCATGATGGCAGACTGGCGGCACACTAGTGCACACAGACAGAACCGGTTATGGTACAACATTCTATCATGTAACCTCGCTAGTCTCGTCAATACGACCAGGCTATATTGTAGGTCTACATACTGTACCACTGCTGTTTAGTCCAAAGCGCCATCAGGAAACATTAATCTTTCCTTGTAAAACCCGTTGTCGTGCATGATCTGATTGATGTCTGGCTCAGTAAGCACGCTCACTCCCCACAACAGGAAGTAAATAAAAGGAGAGAGAGAGAGAAAAAAAAAGTGCTGCGTCAATTGCATTAATATACACTGCTCAAAAAAATAAAGGGAACACTTAAACAATGTAACTCCAAGTCAATCACACTTCTGTGAAATCACACTGTCCATTCAGGAAGCAACACTGATTGACAATCAA